>JARYGA010032484.1:0-26860 GCA_030545235.1 Helianthus tuberosus | reverse complement strand
CACACTGGAACTTGTGACCTGGAGCGACTGGAGTGGACATGGTCTTAACGAACATATTTACCTTATTGGTTTATTGATACATTATATACTTTATTGCTTCCGCTGATTACTTTGGTTTTCATTTAAACTTACAAACAGTATTTTAGTTCAATCAAGTATTTTATCATTTTATTGAACATGTTTGATATAATTAGTGGCTCGTTGTTGGATCGTCGCACTCCTAATAGGGACATGCCCTAGGTGAGAATTTGGGGGTGTGACATACAGCGCGCACTCTCTCTCTCATATTCATGTACGCCATCGCAACAATAACCACCGCTAAAACCAGTTGCAACCATCATCCATCGATCTTGCTGCTAGGGTTCAACGATTTGGTTGCTAGGTGACTGGATTTCAACTCCTTGGTCGAGTTTTGCATATAGATCTGGTAAAACCTTTTATTATGTGGCATCAAGTACTCTATTAAGGCTTAGGGTTCCATTTGGGCTTCGCATCATTTAAGGGTGTATGTCATTCGAGCTTTACAGGTTCGATTACAATGTCTCAGTTAGGGCTTCCAATCTCTATTAGAAAGCCATGGATAAAGATGATGTCCGTACCCCAAGCATGTGGGGCTTCTGATGTGAAGGTTTGATTTATTTTATTCAAGTTATTACCCTTTTTTCTATATTTTATTATGATATCAAGGAATTTGCTTTGAAGTTCAATTTTAGGGTTTGATTTCTTTGCGTATTGTATCCATACTGCCATCAAGATTTTTGCTTAATGTTTTCTTTATTTATGTGAATTTGTTCAATATGAGATGAAGATGAGTTTGTTTGATGTCTTATTTATGTGTATTTATTTGATGTTCACCGTGAATTTGTTTGATGTTCACCAATGTGCTTGTATTCTGATTCATGAATAATAATTTTGTTCACAAATGTTTTAGGTCATTACCGATGTAGAGGAGGTGTTGTTGATGATACGGGCTAAATTCGACAAAGCAAATGAAGAAGTAGATGCTGATCTGCATATATTTGCAGGCGTTCATCCGGACCTGGACCTGCACGGCGCTTCAACAACCACAGTGCTAACAGATCTACTCCTTACCGTGGACCAGCTAGGTTGATTAGTTAGTTTAAATGATGGTTGTTAAGTTGAATTGGGTGGAATGTTTATAAAGGTTTTGTGCGTCTGATTTAGGCACCCGATGCCGCTGCTTGGAATCATGATATATTCGGTGGTGTGGATCAGATGTAACACCCCAAAAACAGGTTTGATAGTCAAACAACGTTAATATTAATGAACAGGTAAAATACCGTTAGTGGTAAAATTAACCCGGTAAATATTAGGATTTAAATAATTAAACCTAATATTAAATAAAAAGAGAATAAAAGTCTTGAGAAAAACAAAGCTTATGACAGGCCGACTTAGCGGACTTAAATAAGACGGGTTATAACTCCCGGAACCCAATAAGTTAACTAGGAATAATAATAACCTAATTAGAAGAGAAGTCTTATAGTGACATACTAGTTGGTTAAAACACTTAAAATAAAAACCTGATAGTTGAGGGGCCAAAAGTGTTTAAATAAAAAAAAATAATTATAATAAAACATAAATTAAACCCAAAACACACATTTGTGTGTGTGCTGGGTCGATTAAAACACAGAGGGGGCGACCAGGTTTCTTCAAGAACCCTAACTCTCATAAATCTCACAAATTGAAGGCTCAAATCTGTTCCAAAACGAAATCCGGGCTAAGATTAGTGATCCCCATTGCAAGGAGGTCATAAGGTATGTGTAATTTGATATCAAATCTCTATTTGAAATTCTGATGAAATTAGAGAAATTCGAGATTTGTTGATGCATGGTTGTTATAAGATGAAATTGGAACAATATAGTGTCTAGGAACAAACCCTAGACAAATATATGATGAAATTAGGTCTAATCCTTGTGAATTCATAATCACCATGAAGTAAATTCAGATGTGTTGATGCTAAATTCATGCATGTGATGATCTTAGGGTTCTGATTTGCTAAAAATAGTTTTATAATTGTCAAGAACATGCTTTAACTGAAAGCTGAATTCAAACAGCTCCTGATCAGAATTTACAGCCGACTTGTATTGGCTGTAACCTGAACAAAACGTGACAAAAACATGTGTTTCTTGAGTCTAAAATGTAATTCCAGGAAATATCTTTAAAACTCCACCGGAATCGCATATTTTCGATGAAAATTGAGCATTATATGAATTTTTCAGTATCAAAGGTTGAAGCTGCGTTTTCTGGCGGAATTTACAGCCCATTACGAATGTCATAACTCAATTTAGGGATTTATTTATGATCTCAAATTTTTACTGTAGATAGTGTTCAGCGATTAAAAGAATCTCCAATTGGAATTTCGTCAATCGGATAAACGAGGAATTTTTAATGAATTTTTCCGTAAGCTGCAGTCAGAAGTGACGAATCTGATTGCAGCTTAGTATATGAATATTTACGAATTTTTGGTAAAGAATTAGATCTTGAAATTTTAACACAAGGCCTAACCCTCCGAGAGGTACGCCACATAAAAAAATCTTAATTTTTGAAGACTTGTAAACAGGTTAAACAAGTCACCAAAAACAGCCCATTTTTCAGTGATAGAAAATGCCTAAACTAGTGATAAACTTGAATGTGCATTTATACACTAATGGGCATTGACTTTTTAAAACTCAAACCGACCTACAATACAATAAATGATAATTTTTATATGAAATGTGTAAGGTGGAATAGTCATAATCAATGATGACTAATCTAACCGTCTTATGAATCATGATAATAGTTTGACGCTTAACAAGCTAGGTGGAGGCCTGGAAAGGAAGCGGGTCAAACGAATCAAGTGTAAGGGGAAACCGTACTTCAGATGCAAGGTAAGTAAAGCTTACACCCATTGTAGTATACGTATGTATTTTATAGGTGATAAAGGTGACAACCGATTATATTCGAAATTTGAGTTCCGACACGGAACGAAATGAGTCGGAATGAATAAAAACGATCAAAACCATGGTTAATGGTAAAAATGGACAAAATGGTAATTTATTCGTGAATTGACTAAGAGTTAATAAGTTTTCTTTAAGGTTACCTTATAGCGTAACTAGTAATCGGAAAAAGGGAAAAAGGATCTTGTGGAAAAATCCGAAATGGGTCGGATGTGTGAATGGGTAATTAAAAAAAAACATGTTTTGACATAAGTATAAATGTTTGGCCATAAAGACTAAATGGGTCAAATGGTGGTGATGACACCATTTGACAATATCGACTAATGTTTGGTTGTCAAGTTAGATGTTCACAGGAGTGAACGGGAAGTGGATTATTGCGTCGCTATAAAGTAGCGGTTAATAAAATAAAGGTACAAAACGGGTCTATATGTTGCCCTGAGCCAGGTACGCATAATTTAGATTATAGTTAAACGTGCGATTTTGGTCAAATTCTTAGTGAAAGTCCTTCGTCTTAAATGAGGGACTAAAGTTGACAAAAACGCCCTTGATGGGTAAACCGGGTAGACGAGCCTTAGAGGTTGTTTAGGAACATGTAGTACGACCATATAATCTTTGATAAGTATAAAGGTTTTAGGCATAAGTCTTTTTGGGTCAAATTCCTACAAATGGATATTTTCCGTAAATGACCTTCCGAAGGGTAAAATTTGGGATTTTGGGTTCCTTATGTTGAATCCACCATAGAAATAGTTTGGGTGGAAGATAAGTAGTTAATTAGCAAGAAGAGAAGAGGCGCGAAAAGAAAATAGCGAGTTTGAATGCTCAAATGCATGAAAACTTCTAAACGGGTCAAAATAAAGTAGGTGGTAAAATGTTGGCTTAAGGGTAATAAAGAAAAACGTAAACCGGGTAACGGGAGCGTAAACTATATGAATAATGGATCCGGGTAATGGATGATAGCTTAGACATGTTAAGAAACGAACCCCAAGCAATTAAAATGAGTTTGGATAGGTTTGGATGCAAATTTGATGAAAAATAAACGTGCAGAGTTGACACGGGCGGGTGAAGTGTTGACACGGTCGGGTGAAGGGGCTGTGAAAAATATATGTTAAGCTGACACGGTCGGGTGAAGGGGCTGAAAACAAAATATATAATTTCTTGTATTTAATTATTTTGTTCAAATGCCCTGATTTCTAATCTTTTAAATGAAATTGTATGATAGGTAAAGATGCTCTTTAGACCCCGGAGGATGATCAAGCCATGTCAAGAACCGAACACACCGAACAAAGCTTCCGCATTTTGTCTATTTTGTTTTAGTGACATGTAAACACTTGAAATTATGTTTTGAAAGTTTATCTAGCATGATGTAGGCTTGAATGTTATGATCAAGTATGATCTTAAAACCATGAAGTTTTTGTAAACTCGGAAAATTTTGTACTAAATGCAAGATAAATGTCATAAATCCTGTTATTTTAAGTTGGGTCTTACAAGTTGGTAATCAGAGCTCATGGTTAAAGAGTAAAGCGTGTTCGGTTCGAGGCTTGATCGCAAATCCGGTAAGTACAAGTATATAGTAATGGTTTAGCATGTTAAAGTGTTGAAAACAACACATAGGGTTATCGTGTAATACACGTTACCCCAATTAAAATGATTGATATAGTTAACAAAATTACGTGCGTTAACACGTATAGTAGAAAAGCCTTGTATTATGATACGGGCGTTTAGTAAAGTTGACATTACTAACTTTTGTGAATGTTTTAATTGGAGGAAACTCGCATTTGAAGATGACGAGGGTTGAACAAATTACGGATATGATAGAAGAATGGTCCGAAGTATGAAAAGAGGAGCATGCTCACCAAGGACCAAATCGCGTAACAATCCCGAATAAAAGTAAAGGCAAGGAAAGCCCGTCGGGGCAAGCATTACCAGGTGCACGTTTTAAAATTTAATCGTACAAGAAGTAATATGCAACAAACACGTAAGTAATGACAGTTGCATATATATGATAGAACTTGGAAAACCTGATTTCCAAGAGAAATTTAATAGAAAATGTGTTACTCACGATGATGAATAACAAATAAATAATAGGATTAGTTTATATGGAAACTTGGACGGGGGGTAATTATCCAAGTGGAAAACTCTCAATATAATGCTATCACGAAAAGTAGCGATCACATTAACGAATGTGATTATATAATAGTTCGATAGAGAGGAAAATATTTTTATGTTCGAATGTAAAACTAGTAAAACTAGTGATTGTTGTTTAGCAATTAAATAAAGTTTTACTTAATGAAATCAGTGATATGAAATAAATAGAGGCATTACTTACATAGGGCGTGATGTGAAAACTATGAAAAGGTCATGTGTGTCATGTGTCAATCGCTTACTCTGGCCAAGTAAGTAGTGGCGTATGATACCATGAACTTCTTGTAGCGGACACATTTACGTCCGATGTAGTAAGGGCGGGGTGAATAGGACGAATTAAAAAGTTACCCAAATGAATCAAACAAGTAAGATGTTTGATAGTAAACGTAAACGTAAGTCAGAGGATGGAAGCGTATTACGTTAGGATAACGAGCCCGAGAGAAGGGACAAGGATCAAGGTAAATTAAAATACAAACCGACTAATGGGAATGCTAAGGCATAGGGATAAAAGTTTGGCTGTCACAAGTGATGAACTTCACACGGACAAGTCAAACAAATTAAATAAAGAATAAAGGACACGATTGAATAAAAGCGATGGATTTCGCTAAGACGACCAAATAAGTTAAAAATGAAGTCTAAAATCATATCAGAATGATTACTTTGAAAATGACTTCGATAAGGATAGCCGATAGATGGGCATGATTTTAAGAATATGCGTAACCCAATAGACGGGAACGCGGATTTGAAAGTCAAAAGACTCGGATTATGGGTCATGACTAAAAGATGATAAGATTTTGCAAACAGAAATTTTTGATAATTACGTTCAACTATTTTAAGATGAAAGGGGTCAAATAAAGAGTGAAGTTGACATTCATAAGTGAGGAAGTCTCACACAAACAAGTCAAACGAGACTAATAAAGAAATATCAATGAACCTATGTGATAGGTCGTAAAAGAGTATAGAAAGGAAAATGCAAACTAGTGAAACTGGAGTGTTAAAACATTAAGATGAAGAACCCGGGTAACGGGTCGTAAAGAAGTATGGGTAAGCACCGAGTAACGGTAGGCGCAGGACAAACCGACGTGTAAATGATGTTAGAAGTCATAAAGTCGGAAAGATACATTCGAAAGAAAGAATTTCGATGTTGAAAAGTCGAAAAAGACTTAAACATGACGTGAGGTGATCACGATCACAAAATTGATATAGAATATAACCACGTTATAACATGAGTTATAAGTTATGAAATCATAAACACGCAAAAGGACGATGATGGCAATATAGTAAACCCGGGTGATGGGGTATAAGGTGACCGGTGACTAACAAGTCTAACCGCCAAATAAATAATCAATAAAAATAATGGATACAAGCTGAAAGTAACGGCCCACTAGGCCTTACACATAAATGACGCATGCGCCAATATAAAAATGAAAACTTTTGACCAAAAGAAACGGGTGCCTTGAAAACGAAACTAGGTTCGTTTGATTAAACCAATGAACTACATAAATAAGGTTTCGAGGACGAAACCTCTTTAAGGGGGATAGACTTGTAACACCCCAAAAACAGTTTTGATAGTCAAACAACGTTAATATTAATGAACAGGTAAAATACCGTTAGTGGTAAAATTAACCCGGTAAATATTAGGATTTAAATAATTAAACCTAATATTAAATAAAAAGAGAATAAAAGTCTTGAGAAAAACAAAGCTTATGACAGGCCGACTTAGCGGGACTTAAATAAGACGGGTTATAACTCCCGGAACCCAATAAGTTAACTAGGAATAATAATAACCTAGTTAGAAGAGAAGTTTTATAGTGACATACTAGTGGGTTAAAACACTTAAAATAAAAACCTGATAGTTGAGGGGCCAAAAGTGTTTAAATAAAAAAAATATAATTATAATAAAACATAAATTAAACCCAAAACAAACACTTGTGTGTGTGCTGGGTCGATTAAAACACAGAGGGGGCGACCAGGTTTCTTCAAGAACCCTAACTCTCATAAATCTCACAAATTGAAGGCTTAAATCTGTTCCAAAACGAAATCCGGGCTAAGATTAGTGATCCCCATTGCAAGGAGGTCATAAGGTATGTGTAATTTGATATGAAATCTCTATTTGAAATTCTGATGAACTTAGGGAAATTCGAGATTTGTTGATGCATGGTTGTTATAAGATGAAATTGGAACAATATAGTATCTAGGAACAAACCCTAGACAAATATATGATGAAATTAGGTCTAATCCTTGTGAATTCATAATCACCATGAAGTAAATTCAGACGTGTTGATGCAAAATTCATGCATGTGATGATCTTAGGGTTCTGATTTGCTAAAAATAGTTTTATAATTGTCAAGAACATGCTTTAACTGAAAGCTGAATCCAAACAGCTCCTGATCAGAATTTACAGCCGACTTGTATTGGCTGTAACCTGAACAAAACGTGACAAAAACATGTGTTTCTTGAGTCTAAAATGTAATTCCAGTAGGAAATATCTTTAAAACCCCACTGGAATCGCATTTTTTCGATGAAAATTGAGCGTTTTATGATTTTTTCCGTATCAAAGGTTGAAGCTGCGTTTTCTGGCGGAATTTGTAGCCCATTACGAATCTCATAACTCAATTTAGGGATTTAGTTATTATCTCAAATTTTTACTGTAGATAGTGTTCAGCGATTAAAAGAATCGCCAATTGGAATTTCGTCAATCGGATAAACGAGGAATTTTTAATGAATTTTTCCGTAAGCTGCAGTCAGAAGTGACGAATCTGATTGCAGCTTAGTATATGAATTTTTATGAATTTTTGGTAAAGAATTAGATCTTGAAATTTTAACACAAGGCCTAACCCTCCGAGAGGTACGCCACATAAAAAATTCTTAATTTTTGAAGACTTGTAAACAGGTTAAAAAAGTCACAAAAAACAGCCCATTTTTCAGTGATAGAAAATGCCTAAACTAGTGATAAACTTGAATGTGCATTTATACACTAATGGGCATTGACTTTTTAAAAGTCAAACCGATCTACAATACAATAAATGATAATTTTTATATGAAATGTGTAAGGTGGAATAGTCATAATCAATGATGACTAATCTAACCGTCTTACGAATCATGATAATAGTTTGACGCTTAACAAGCTAGGTGGAGGCCTGGAAAGGAAGCGGGTCAAACGAATCAAGAGTAAAGGGAAACCGTACTTCAGATGCAAGGTAAGTAAAGCTTACACCCATTGTAATATACGTATGTATTTTATAGGTGATAAAGGTGACAACCGATTATATTCGAAATTTGAGTTCCGACACGGAACGAAATGAGTCGGAATGAATAAAAACGATCAAAACCATGGTTAATGGTAAAAATGGACAAAATGGTAATTTAGTCGTGAATTGACTAAGAGTTAATAAGTTTTCTTTAAGGTTACCTTATAGCGTAACTAGTAATCGGAAAAAGGGAAAAAGGATCTTGTGGAAAAATCCGAAATGGGTCGGATGTGTGAATGGGTAATTAAAAAAAAACATGTTTTGACATAAGTATAAATGTTTGACCATAAAGACTAAATGGGTCAAATGGTGGTGATGACACCATTTGACAATATCGACTAATGTTTGGTTGTCAAGTTAGATGTTCGCAGGAGTGAACGGGAAGTGGATTATTGCGTCGCTATAAAGTAGCGGTTAATAAAATAAAGGTACAAAACGGGTCTATATGTTGCCCCGAGCCAGGTACGCATAATTTAGATTATAGTTAAACGTGCGATTTTGGTCAAATTCTTAGTGAAAGTCCTTCGTCTTAAATGAGGGACTAAAGTTGACAAAAACGCCCTTGATGGGCAAACCGGGTAGACGAGCCTTAGAGGTTGTTTAGGAACATGTAGTACGACCATGTAATCTTTGATAAGTATAAAGGTTTTAGGCATAAGTCTTTTTGGGTCAAATGCCTACAAATGGATATTTTCCGTAAATGACCTTCCGAAGGGTAAAATTTGGGATTTTGGGTTCCTTATGTTGAATCCACCATAGAAATAGTTTGGGTGGAAGATAAGTAGTTAATTAGCAAGAAGAGAAGAGGCGCGAAAAGAAAATAGCGAGTTTGAATGCTCAAATGCATGAAAACTTCTAAACGGGTCAAAATAAAGTAGGTGGTAAAATGTTGGCTTAAGTGTAATAAAGAAAAACGTAAACCGGGTAACGGGAGCATAAACTATATGAATAATGGATCCGGGTAATGGATGATAGCTTAGACATGTTAAGAAATGAACCCCAAGTAATTAAAATGAGTTTGGATAGGTTTGGATGCAAATTTGATGAAAAATAAACGTGCAGAGTTGACACGGGCGGGTGAAGTGTTGACACGGCCTGGTGAAGGGGCTGAAAACAAAATATATAATTTCTTTTATTTAATTATTTTGTTCAAATGCCCTGATTTCTAATCTTTTAAATGAAATTGTATGATAGGTAAAGATGCTCTTTAGACCCCGGAGGATGATCAAGCCATGTCAAGAACCGAACACACCGAACAAAGCTTCCGCATTTTGTCTATTTTGTTTTAGTGACATGTAAACACTTGAAATTATGTTTTGAAAGTTTATCTAGCATGATGTAGGCTTGAATGTTATGATCAAGTATGATCTTAAAACCATGAAGTTTTTGTAAACTCGGAAAATTTTGTACTAAATGCAAGATAAATGTCATAAATCCTGTTATTTTAAGTTGGGTCTTACAAGTTGGTAATCAGAGCTCATGGTTAAAGAGTAAAGCGTGTTCGGTTCGAGGCTTGATCGCAAATCCGGTAAGTACAAGTATATAGTAATGGTTTAGCATGTTAAAGTGTTGAAAACAACACATAGGGTTATCGTGTAATACACGTTACCCCAATTAAAATGATTGATATAGTTAACAAAATTACGTGCGTTAACACGTATAGTAGAAAAGCCTTGTATTATGATACGGGCGTTTAGTAAAGTTGACATTACTAACTTTTGTGAATGTTTTAATTGGAGGAAACTCGCATTTGAAGATGACGAGGGTTGAACAAATTACGGATATGATAGAAGAATGGTCCGAAGTATGAAAAGAGGAGCATGCTCACCAAGGACCAAATCGCGTAACAATCCCGAATAAAAGTAAAGGCAAGGAAAGCCCGTCGGGGCAAGCATTACCAGGTGCACGTTTTAAAATTTAATCGTACAAGAAGTAATATGCAACAAACACGTAAGTAATGACAGTTGCATATATATGATAGAACTTGGAAAACCTGATTTCCAAGAGAAATTTAATAGAAAATGTGTTACTCACGATGATGAATAACAAATAAATAATAGGATTAGTTTATATGGAAACTTGGACGGGGGGTAATTATCCAAGTGGAAAACTCTCAATATAATGCTATCACGAAAAGTAGCGATCACATTAACGAATGTGATTATATAATAGTTCGATAGAGAGGAAAATATTTTTATGTTCGAATGTAAAACTAGTAAAACTAGTGATTGTTGTTTAGCAATTAAATAAAGTTTTACTTAATGAAATCAGTGATATGAAATAAATAGAGGCATTACTTACATAGGGCGTGATGTGAAAACTATGAAAAGGTCATGTGTGTCATGTGTCAATCGCTTACTCTGGCCAAGTAAGTAGTGGCGTATGATACCATGAACTTCTTGTAGCGGACACATTTACGTCCGATGTAGTAAGGGCGGGGTGAATAGGACGAATTAAAAAGTTACCCAAATGAATCAAACAAGTAAGATGTTTGATAGTAAACGTAAACGTAAGTCAGAGGATGGAAGCGTATTACGTTAGGATAACGAGCCCGAGAGAAGGGACAAGGATCAAGGTAAATTAAAATACAAACCGACTAATGGGAATGCTAAGGCATAGGGATAAAAGTTTGGCTGTCACAAGTGATGAACTTCACACGGACAAGTGAAACAAATTAAATAAAGAATAAAGGACACGATTGAATAAAAGCGATGGATTTCGCTAAGACGACCAAATAAGTTAAAAATGAAGTCTAAAATCATATCAGAATGATTACTTTGAAAATGACTTCGATAAGGATAGCCGATAGATGGGCATGATTTTAAGAATATGCGTAACCCAATAGACGGGAACGCGGATTAGAAAGTCAAAAGACTCGGATTATGGGTCATGACTAAAAGATGATAAGATTTTGCAAACATAAATTTTTGATAATTACGTTCAACTATTTTAAGATGAACGGGGTCAAATAAAGAGTGAAGTTGACATTCATAAGTGAGGAAGTCTCACACAAACAAGTCAAACGAGACTAATAAAGAATAACGCTTGAAAATGAAAGTAAGGGCAAGCTGAATAATGAAAGCGCGATTTGAAAAAGTATTCTCACATGGATGAACTTAATTTACTATGCACAAGAGCTTTTTTCAGAAGTCGGCGATTTGAAAAAGTATTCTATTAATTATGATAGAAGTGGGAGATCAAAGGTATTTATTTAAAGTTCGGGTATTTGTATTGCAGAAATTTTTATTTTATTTTTATGTTTTAAATCTTTTTCTTTTCACCGGTTTAGGGACGACTGAGGTTGTGTTTGCAAGACGGCAAGACGCTCTAGCAGCTATCAAGAGGTATAACAACGTTCAGCTTGACGGGAAGCCTATGAAAGTAGAGATTGTGGGAATAAACCTTGTGGCTCTTCTTGGCAATGTTCCGTTGGTAAACAACCCTAGAAACATGAATGGTTATCCTCGAAGGTATGCTTTTAGTAGTAATTAGAATGTTCGAATGCATAATTTTGAAGATTATATAACAATGTATATGAAACAGGGGACAAGGTATGAGTGTTGGATTTGGAAGACCGCGCTGTGGTGGTGGAGGGCGGGGATTTGTTAGGGGCGACCGTGGACGTGGAAGTGGAGGTGGAAGAGGAGGGCGTGGCGAGAAGATATCTGCAGATGATCTTGATGCTGACCTGGAAAAGTATCATAAAGATTCAATGGAAACCAATTGAATCGATGCTTGTTGATCTTTCTTTAATGTGTGTGTGTTGCGACAAGTACTGTCTGTATTCTATGAACATCAATCCTCTAGACTAAGGACAAAAGTACTAAGGGGAGGATCTAGAACCTTAGTTTTTATGGCACTATTGTTTTTATTTTACCAAGTTTTAAGAACATCACCTTAGTTAACGAGTCATTGCATTTATTCTCCGATTCTGTTCGTGGCGCTGTACCTTCTTTAGCTTGTTTTTTAGGCATTAAAGGGACATTCTTGTCTATATCTTCGCCAACATGTGTGGAAGAGATGGAAGATACATCAGGTGTTAGGCCGTGTTCACATGATCTGTTCGAGTAGAACGTGGCTGGATCGATCAGAATCAAGGTGCGGAATCCCTTGATAATGTCAGAGAATCAACAACGACAAGTTCAACGTTTAACGCGTCTGATTTCTATTGATTGATGGTGAAAATACAATGCTTCCGGTAGAAAGTCAGACAAGCAGAGGTTCCTTACAGTGATCAGCCAAAAGTCTTCTATTCCTAGTACTAACCTGCTATTTATAGGCAACCAGGGAGGATTAAGTGTCACCCGATCGGATGACATACGTCGTCCGACGGATTTCACTTTTACACTTCAGCACCGTTCCCTGAGTTGTTTATACACAAACATACATACATGTTCATACATATACAAAAATACATACACAGGACAAAATATACAAGACTCGATGCAGACGGAAGCTACAGACATATGTACTAACAGACTCCCCCTTGGATGTAGCTGTAGTTCCTTCCTGCATAGTCTTCACTCAGTCTTCCTGCTGCGTCTTTGCTCCTTTGCTTTCTGACGTCTCTTTTCCTCTCTTACTTCAAGCATCTTTCGCCTAAAAGGCCTTCCAACTTCATTCCACCACTTTCGGCATTCAGGATCACCGTCGTGCTTTCTATCCCACCGTGGGATCTTGTTTTCTTCCTTCTCGATTGGTGTCTGGTCTGTTGGAGGAGGTCTCATTAGCTTGTACCTTCCAAGTCTCGCAGCTTTATCAGCCATCTCTTTGAATTTCTGATTGCGCTTGTACTTCTTCAAGAATTCATCAATCTCCAAATCTCTCAATTTCGACTTCCAATATCTGCCGGAGTTGATATCTTTCGCATAGCACAAATCCTCTAATTTCTAATATTGCATAGCTTGGACTTTGTCTGGCTTCTCATAAACGATCTTGTTGTAGAATAAGCAATCTATATCCTTCTTGGAGCAGTTAACAAGCCACATAGGATCCAATACGCTGATCCTCCTTGATTTTCCTATAGACTTGTCATACAAGGATATCACCACTTCCACTGTGCTCTGGTTGTGTTGTACATCCAACCCTGAAAGTCTTCATAAAAGTCTTGCTCCATGGCACGTAGCGGCATATTTTTCAAACATCTCGGCGGCTTGATTATCAGAGTAATGTCTTTCTCTCCAGTGACTGGATCAATCTTTATATTTTTTTAGGAAATTGTGGCTTCCAATCTGGAAATCTGTTTGCTGCTTGCAGCTTGATATAATCCCACAAGTGTTGATCATGCTGCTTTACATCCAAACCGTAATAGAATTTCTTTATATTCTTCGTTTGCACCAATTCTTCAACATCCCACCATGGGAGGGTTTTAATGTCTGACAAAAATGCGAAGTACTGAACTCCTTTTTCCCGTCTGATTGCATAAATTTGTAGATCTTCCAGATAACCCCATGATAAGATATCTCCCCATGATATATCAGCATTATGCGTGAACAATTGTAGAGGTCTTATGAACTTTCTCTCCTTGGGCATCACCTTGAACCATTTCTTTCTTTCTTCAACCAAAGTTTCTCAAGGAATCGTTCTAGGAATACCTTCAGTAGTGATCTTTTCCACAACTTTCTTCTAACCTCATCTTCATTTTGTTCTTTGAACATTTCGGCAAGTGTGGGAAAAGTTTCATCAATTCCAGAATAATGAAATACCGTATCGTCTTCCGAACTATCTGAGCCATCTTCAACGATCACATCATTGTAGTTATCAGCTTCATGAACATACTTGAACTGATACTCTTTCTCTGGCGAAGAAGGTATTTCATCTTCTATATCAAACTTAAACTTTTCGTCATCTAATCCCAATTCTTCTAACATTTCAGCCCTTGACCTAGGCACCTCTATCTCCCCCTCAACTCAAGCATTCAAGTAAATAACAGTTGGTTATGTGAGGAATACCTGGTCTGAATGTTGTTTCCCAGAAGAAGAAGACTCCTGGTGCTGATCATCCTGCTGTTCATTAAGCTCTTCGTTCAGAAAATCATTAATCTTTTGTTGAAAAGAGGGATTCATAACTAATAGCCATGTTGACCCTTGATCGTCTTTGTAGTTATCCCAAGATGGATCATAGTTGTCAACTGCTTCCAGGATATCTTTCAACTCTTCATCTTCTTCCTCTTCTTTCCATCTTAGTAATAACACCTCAGGTTCTTTTGCCTTTCGTTTCCTTTGTTCTACTTGCACAAGGCGAATAATATCATCAAGATTGTAAGATAGAGGAGAAGCTTCACCAACAAGTACGAAGCTTTAAGCTTGATCATCTTCAACATCTACCATTTCAACATCAGGTTGACTTGAAGAACCACCAGCTTCAGGTTGACTTGAAGACCCAAGTGTTTCTTCTGTATCAATAACCAATCCTTTCCTTCTCTAAGTTGCTTCCTGAGCCAACTCTCTTTCCCTAGCAACCCTTCTCTCTTCAACTCTTTGGATCTCCAGATTGTTGTAGATAGATTGAAAGTTGATACCTAGACGACTTTCCATCACTGTATACAACATGTTGAGCTGCTCATCCTTTACTGCTTTGTCAGCTCTGAGTGCTTCCATTTCTAGCTTCATTGCTTTGAATTCATTTGTAGACGCTTCATGAAGTTCACTTATCAACTGATTTAGTGTTTTATTTATCTCATTCAATTTCTTGTTCTTCAAATGCAGATCAGAAATCTCTGTTGATAGTAACTCGAACAGATTTGCATTATCATCAACATCTCCTTCCATTTTCTTTATCTTCTTCACATGTTTGATCAAGACAGACTTTATCTCTTCATTCACTTTCGTTAACTCTGCAAGCTGCTTCTTTAACTCGTCACGTCTAGCTTCAGCTTTCTCTTTCTCTTTCTCCAGAAGACTCATTTTCTTCTTCAGATCTTTGACAGACTCATCATGAAACATATCAAACTCATCATCAAGAAGAATGTCATCTTTGAGTTCACCTCGAACATTTAGAAAACCTTCAAAAAGATCAGGAAGAACAGTTTTCTTTGGCATTGAAGACTCATCACTTTCTGGAATAGGTTGATCTTTCGGTGGTGGTGATGGTGGTGGTGTAGAAACCCTTACTTCAACATAGTCATCATCACCAGCTTTTTTTTCAACATTCTTAACTTGCTCGACCTCAGGAACTTCAACATGTTGATCTTTTACTGCTTCAGGACCCTTTGAAGTTGTCACGTGCTTTTCACTTTTGCCACTTTGACTTTCAGGTATAGTAGCACCTCCTTTCCTTACCCTTACATTCCTTGGAATGATGCCTGTTTGAACAGCTTCACGCTTTATACGAAGTTTCTTTTTCTCTTCAGCTGTTGGCATGTAAGTAGAATCCTCATCATCAGATCCTTTCTTCTTCTTTTTCTGAGATTTCTTTTTAAAGTAACCTTTCCAACACCTAGCTTTGACATATCAATCTCTGGCTCTGGCTCTGGCTCTGTAGACTCATCATCAGCATCACTAGAATCGGTATATGCAACACCTTCAGGCTCTTTATCCTTGACACTTTCAGTTTGAACATTCTTTGAAGCCGCAGCAGCCTCTTCATTCTTCTTTAAGAATCCTTCCAGTGACTCCTTCATCAACCCAACACCTTGTTGTATAACATCTGTTGGATTCAACACTGGTTCATCCACCAATCTTGGTGGTGATTGCTTTGAAGGCCCTGCAAAGTACGCATTTAAACATTCATTAGATAAGTATAACAATTATCGATCTAATTTTTCTTATAACTCCCCCTTTCAACTATACCCTTAACAACTATCTTTGGTGTTGACACTTTAGGAGCAGATATAGCTGGGGAGCTCTTTGGTGTTCTCTTCCTTTTTCCGTCTTTCACAAACCAATATCTGAGCTTCTTCTCATTCATCTCCCTCAATCTATCAGTTTCATCTTCTGAATTGTTGTTTACATGTGTCCATGCATCGTTTTCAGGAGCAACATATCTTAGATTATCAATCCTGCAAATCATTCTCCTAGCCCTTGGTTCAGGTTCATCTTTCTTTGGATTTTTATATGAAGCTAATCTGCTTATAGCATCAGCTGTCATGTTTCGTAGACCTAATATATCAGCAGGATCCTTTGGTAGGTCTTTAACTTCATCATCTATCATCATTTGGATAAACATGGGATACATTATGTACTTACCACTCCCCATATTGTCTACCATATGGTCAAATATCACCTGAGATACATTGTACGGCCTGTTCAGTATATTCATGATATAGTCTGATGTCTCATCATAAGCTCTCTTTCGATGTGACAAAGCATGCACTACATAGTTAATTAGGAACTTATATGGAGGACTAAACATAGTCTTAAGATATTTCCTGTTCAAATGTCCTGTAAAACCCATTCTGTACCACAAACCTTTGGATAAACGTTCAGGAATAATGATAAGATAATTATGAGAATCTCCTAACTCCAAAACTCGTCTTAAGTCTCCAACATTAAACTTAATCTCAACATCTATATCTTGATTATTCTCGTCCTTCTTTCTAACAACTGAACAGATCATCTTTTCATCCTTATCATACCTCACCGAACTCCAAAACCTTCTGACATGTGATTCATACACTGTCGTTCTGTCGGTTAAGGCCTTATTAATCTTACTCTCCCTTAAAAATTTTGCAATGACTTTAAACGGAGTTGCGTTTGTACAATATTCATCCAACAAACAGTAAATATTGTGAGATTTGTCCCAGTCTGATGCTCTTGTCTGCATAAATGATTAGCATTAGAATTTGCACAAAGTTCGAGACAAGAAGTGAAAAGAGTCAAAAATTTGAAAACTTCAAAAATTTTCTAACTATGGAACTCTCACCCTATACAGTACTGAGGATCGGATGGTCATCCGATCGGATTGCCATCCGATCAGGTGAACCATCAACATTAAAGTATAGAAACAAGTGTCATGTGCATATGGATCGGATTGCCATCCGATCGGATTCTCACTCGATCCATGTGACTAATCAGAAAGCACCTTTGACAAGTCAACTCTCTTGAGTAAGTGGCATGAATTGGATGACCATCCGATCGGATTGTCACTCGATCCATGACAAGTTTGAACAAATGAAGGTCAGACATGATATAGTGTGACAAGGATTGGATGGCCATCCGATCAAATTGCCATCCAATCGAATTGCCATCCGATCGGATTGCCACTCGATCATTGACAAGATAGCACAAAGTTAAACAGTTATGACATGATATGATGAGGATCGGATGGCCATCCGATCGGATTGCCATCCGATCAGATTGCCACTCGATCAAATTGACAATCACATAAGCTTATGAGAACAAAACATCAATGAATGTGTGCTTTGGATCGGATGGCCATCCGATCGGATTGCCATCCGATCAAGATGCCATTCTTTCCAAACCATCTGATTAACAAATAGGGCACAGATATCAAGACAGGCACTTAGAAAAATTCAAACATATAATGCATTGGATCGGATGGCCATCCGATCGGATTGCCATCCGATCGAGTTGCCTCTTGAACAATGAAGAACAGTTTGAACATGCTATAAATCATCAAAAATTTTCTAAGTTTTTCTCAAAATTGAACACAGATCCATGTAGAGATTTCGCCGATGATCAAAACCCTATGTTCAAAATTTTCTAACTCGGCCTGATTTGGGTTTAATTTGACAAAATAAGGTCTGAAAGCCGACACCTTTAATATACTCTAGTTTCAAATCTAAGATGTTTCAAGTCAATTCCTTCAGTGAATCTATAGATCTAAGCCTCGTGAACAAAACCCTATGTTCAAAATCTATCAAAAATCATCAGAAATCCATAGATCTAAGATCTTAAGTCCGACAGTCGCCGAACATCAAAAACAGCATCAAAAACATAAATTTAACAGTCAAAGGTCAGAGAACTTACCTTTCCCATAGTGAAGATTGTGCAAGCTAATAATCCTATGAAGTGTGGAAAGCAAGAGTGAAGAATCAAGATCAGAGAAAGTGAGAGTGTTTGAGAGAGTGTCGGATGGTAGCCCGATCGAGTAAAGGTTTGACTGACAACCATTGACTTCTATTTATAGGGGTGACCAAGTGTCGGATGGCCATCCGATTGGATTGTCATCCGATCCAAACACCTCTCTTTTGACTTTTGATGCTTTGACCTTTTGAGTTTTGCCGTTTTATCAGTTTTGTTCAGTTTTAGAAATCCACTTAAGTATCTAGGTCCAAGTTAATGACCCTAGGCACTTAATTTGTCTACCAGGTCCAAGTTAATGACCTTGGTTGACCCGAAATGAAACAAACTGACATTTTGTTCAAAAAATTTTAAACACATTTTCATGAAAAATTTACAAGTGTCAAATTAATGAACTTGTTTTGACTTTGATTTTTTTTCAGAATTTTTCAAGATTAGCTCCCAACCCAGTTGTCCAGTACAGAAACTTCCTACTCCACTTCACTTCTCAGAATCTGAAGATCCGCTTTCCACCTCGGTTTGTCGCAAAACTAAAGCAGAAATGTAAAATCCTTTTTTGGATTTTAAGAAAGTTTAAACTAGAAAACTATGAAATCTTTTTCGGATTTTGAAAATAATCACTGAAATGAAATGCAGTAAAAGTAAGTAGTAAATGAAACTATTTACAAACATATTTTTGGTGAGCGTGTTAGGGGATCATATCAGCTACCGACAAGTTACAAGTACCATTGAGCTGATAACACACTAAGTATTAAACAATTCGCTTAGATTGCCGATATACTGATCCTTTTTAAATTTTCACACAAATTTCAACTAATCAGGATACGATTTAGGTGTTTTAAGATCTTAACTTATACGCGTGTTCCACCTCAGAATATACTCTCATATCCAGACTCCTATATTCAGTCTTATAGGTGAACGTACCATAATGATATCTCTAACGGGTAATGCGAGGCCATGTGAGCTCAGGTTAGAACTTCCGTTCAGATAAAGAGATGATGGCTCGACTTTCGGTGTGTCCCGTTTGGGGATCTTTTCTTCAACAACACATGATTAGCATTTTGCAATGTTTCATAATTTTTTTTTGCTGAGGGTAGCCTTTAAGATTAAAGCAGTGCAAAGTATTATACGAGGAGTAGGCTATTGTTTCCGCAAAATCAGAAGTCCTGGTATAATACCCTAGATATCATCAAGCACATAGACCTAGTATGTCAGAAATAGAAAGCCCTTCAAACAAGATTTCAGGGGTTACCTATATATCCAAAAGATGTTCCTCACGAAGATAGGCAAGTTGTGTTTTTAGGTTTATATCCCAAAAAGTCTACTGAGTGTATAAAAACCTATCGACATATCATCAGCGAGACTACTTAATGCCTTTTAAACAATACATATCTTTAGCATGCCGTAACTGTCTAGCTGATGTACTATCACTTCCCCTTTTTACACAAACTCTTTTTGGGTTTTCTATTGTTTTTTTATTTTGAAAATATCTCATGTTTTTGGATTTTTGCATTTTTTTATTGTTTTTGTATTTTCTGAAAATATTATCTATCTCCCCCTAAATACCAAAACAACTAAAAATACGACAAACTAAAGCAGTCTGCTTCTCATCATCATCTGCCTCGGTCTCCTCATCAACGCCAACAATTTTCTCCGCATCCGACCACAATTTCATACCATTTAGTTTTAAAAGATATTGAAAACGAGCTTTATCGAAATCTTTGGTATGTAAATCTGCCTTTTGTTCATCGGTGTGGACTTTGTCAAATCGTATCAACTTCTTTTCATAACAATCGCGTATGAAGTGATGACGAATTTCTATATGTTTGGTTTTAGCGTGATGTACCGGATTTTTCGTTATGTTTATTGCTGCCTCATTATCAACAAAAATAGGTGATGTAAGAAATTACAAACCGTAATCGATCATCTGTTGCTGAATCCACAGGATCTGAGAACATCAGCTGCTGGCAGATACGTACTCTGCTTCACATGTTGATAAAGCAATAGAGGTTTGCTTCTTACATTGCCACGTGACCAATCGGGGTTTGAAAAATTTGCATCTTGCAGTTGTTGATTTACCATTGACTTTGCAGCAACTGAAGTCAAAATCAGAGTACCCTTCGAGCGTGAAGTCACCATCCTTTGGATACCACAACCCCAAGCTTGGGGTTCCTTTCAGGTAGCGTAGAATCCTCTTGACGATAGACATGTGTGAAGCTCTAGGATTCTACTAATATCTGGCCGCGAGGCAGGTTGGGTACATGATATCAGGTCTGGATGCTGTCAAGTACATCAGCGAACCGATCATTGAGCGGTATAGCGTTTCGTCCACCTTCTCTCTGGTGAGATCAGGTTTGATACCATGATTGGTCGCTAATGGGGTGGACATTGGAGCAGTCTCAGACATCCCGAATTTCTCCAGAACGTCATAAACATACTTCGTTTTATGTATGAAAGTTCCCTCGGGTATTTGGTCGACCTGGAGCCCTAAGAAGAATTTCATCTAACCCATTGAAGACATCTCGAACTTCTGCTTCATCACCTTCTCAAAGTCTTTGCAGAGTTCATCATTTGTTGACCCAAAGATTATATCATCAACATAAATCTGTACAATCAGAAGATGACCATCGACTTCCTTTGTGAAGAGGGTAGCATCCACTTCTCCTCGTATAAAGCTGTTGGCAAGCAAGTGTTGAGAAAGTGTCTCGTACCAGGCTCTCGGGGCCTGATGCAAACCATACTGCACTTTTTCTAGCAGGTAGACCTTGTCTTTGTGGATTGGGTCGGTAAAGCCCGGTGGCTGACCGACATACACCTCTTCTTTCACCTTGCTGTAGAGGAATGCCGACTTGACATCCAGCTGATATACTTTGAATCCTTTCCATGAAGCAAAAGCTAGGAAAATTCTGATGGCTTCAAGACGTGCAACCGGAGCATAAACCTCTGTGAAGTCTATCCCCTCTTGTTGACTGAAACCCTGGACCACGATTCGAGCTTTGTTACGAACAATAACCCCTCGGTTGTCTCTCTTACACTTAAACACCCACTTCGTGTTTATTTTCCTGTGTCCGTCAGGTAGGTCCACAAGCTTCCATACACCAAGCTTTTCAAACTGACTCAGCTCCTCCTGCATTGCGTTGACCCATGAATCTTCAGTTAGGGCTTCCTTGTAGGTTCGCGGTTCAATCTGCGAAATGAAACAACTGAGTGAAAATTTAGTTTGTAAAGGAGCAACTTTAGAATAAAAACAAGTAAGGCCATGGTCAATCTGGCTTCTGGTGCGAATGCCTGACTGCAGCTCTCCTATTATCAACTCCTCAAGATGGTAAGAAAGAGTCCTCGGCATAACTTCGCCAGGAACATCCACCTCGCCTTCCAGGTTAGAGATATTTTGATCCGCAACTTGTTCATTGTCAAGAATTGTCTGATCTGAAGATTGGATTTGCTCCCCCTCAGACTCTGAATCACCACGATCAAATGTTGGAATATCATCAGATTCTGAATTATTATCATTGACCACCGTCTGATTTTCAGGAGCAGGTTCGCGTTCCGAAGTAGTCGGAGTTTGCTGAACTTCTTCATTATCTCCAGTGTGACTTGGACCAGCTTCATCATCATTGGAAGTTTGTCGTTGACGTGTAGAAGACCTTTCTGGTAGTCTTCCCTGAGATGCTTCATATTCTCGTAAAATATCCAAATCATCAAAGAACTCTGGCTCTTCTTCTAACTCGAATGAACCCCATAAGGCATCGTAGTTGAATCGCCATGAGTTTGTGGGCTTCTGTGTAGGCATTGTATAACCTTGACATTCAACATGATGTGCTTCGATGATCCTTTTGAGACTTGGAACAAAGACGCGTCTGAGTGGACTTGCATACCCCACGAAGATACCTTCGATGCTCTTTGAACCAAACTTGCCATCGGGATCTAGAACTGTGTAGGGAGACCCGAACGGATCTAAAAACTCGAGATTAGGCTTGTGATTGTTGATCAACTCGAAACATGTCTTGTTGTGCTTCTTCACATTAAGTACCCTGTTGAGAGTATAGCAAGCGGCTGATACTACTTCTGCCCAGAAATTGATTGGTAACTTGGAATCAGCTAGCATCGTTCTCGCCGTTTCGATCAGCGTTCTATTCTTTCTTTCTGTGACTCCATTCTGTTGCGGAGTATAAGGTGCGCTGAACTCTTGCAATATACCTCTTCTATCACAAAATTCCTCCATTTTGTTGTTCTTGAATTCCGTACCATTGTCACTTCTTAATCTGCGAATACGTGTTCGGTACAAATTCTCAATCTTCCTGAATAACCTCAGCAAACTCTCAAATGTCTCGTCTTTCGACTTTAGGAATGCCACCCATGAGAATCTCGAATAGTCTTCAGTGACTACGAGGCAATAGAGATCACCCGTAATACTCTTGACATTCACAGGACCAAAGAGATCCATGTGAAGTCTGTCTAGAGTCTTCGAGACAGAGTTCATCTTTTTGCCAGGATGAGATTTCTTTCATTGTTTTCCTTTAATGCAACTAATACACTCCCCCTCAAGATGAAAACTCTTCAAGTGAACACCATTTACCAAATCGTTATGCACCAGGTGGTTCATCTTGCGTAGGTGAATGTGACCTATCTTTCGGTGCCACAATACAGACTCCTTTTCAGTAGCTCTTGACATGAAGCAATGAGTTTGACCCATGGTAGTCGTAGCGACGCTCATATCTAACACGTACAGATCATTAACTCGTGGTGCTCTCATGATGATCCACTCCTCGGGGATGACAACCCCCGGCTTTAGGATTAGACATTCCTTATCAGTGAAATGTGTCAAATACATTCTATCACAAATTTGAGAAATGCAAAGAAGAATGTTCTCCAGCTCGGCTATGTAATTGACTCTTTCAAACGTGATTACACCATTTGATAATGTTCCTTCCCCAACAATACGTCCTCCCTGATTTCCTGCGAAACTGACGTATCCACCGTTAAAACCTCGAACATCGTACAACAGGGCTTTTCTCCCAGTCATGTGCCGGGATGCTCCACTATCCATAATCCACTTTGAGATAGATCTCGGGAGCTCATGCACATTTCACAAACATTTAGTTAGAAAGTGAAGCAACCCAAGCCTCCTTTGACTCGGGTAGCTTGACGTCAATGTGAGTTTTCTTTGTGTACAGTGGTGGGAAATTCTTATCATTCATTTTCAAGCTTTCTTCAGACCTAACCTCAACCTCTTTGTATAAGAAAAATTCCTCTTTTTGAGGTTGACCAGATGGTTGGTCTTTCTTAGGAACATACTTCTTCCCAGGTGGGGTCGAAGTTTGTTTCTCCAACTTCTCATAATAATCCAAAGGTACATTCATCTTGACTGATTTGGTCGTAGATGATTGTTTTGCAGAATCAGAAACCTTTGGTTTTGGAACACTTGATGTCTTAACCTTAGATTTTGGCTTCCAAGTTTGTTGTGGAGAAGCGACCCTTTTGTAAAATTTATTAGTTTTTATTACCGACTGTTTTACAGGTTCAGTTTTGACTTTAATGTTTTCATTTTTTAAAATCTTCATTTCAACAAACATTGGAGCTTTTCCTTTGACATCGTTCTTCTTTCTTGGATTCTCAACAACCACAGACTTAGGCTTCGAGTTGGTGCACTTTCGTGCCATATGTCCAACTTTATTGCATTTGAAGCATGTGCGGGTGTCAACTTCCTGATTTTTGACTTCAGTCTGAGGCTGTGAGGTCTTCTTTGCAAAAAAATTCTTCATTTGATTTCGAAAATATTTCCGATTCTTGTTCGGAATGTGAACTTGAGCTTTTCACAAACACTTTCTTTTTGACAAACTTTTTGTTTTGAAAGTTCCACTTTTGATTGTTCTTACCACCCTAATAACCACCCGACCATCTATTTTGGTTGTTATTGTTAAAACGTGGTGGTACAGCAGGTTTCTTATAGTAAGATTTTTCTTTTTCAAAGTTCAACATTCTTTTGGAACTTTTCAATCCCTCAATTTCCGAAACTTCAATCACCATAAGTCTGAAAACTTGTTTCAACTTGTCAACATTCACATTCTCAAGTGGAAATTCAATATCCGAATATAACTTATCAGAACCAGACATCTTGTATATCACAAGAGTAGGTTCGTCATTTGAGTTGTTTTGGGATTTTGATTTCGGAATATAATTATTGAGAAAACATTCTTCATCTTCAGTCGAATCACTGTCTGATTTTAAAACATTTTCAACCACATTTTTTACGACTTCAGATTGAACAATATCTTCATCAGATGATGAAGTGAATGTGACATCGATTGTTTCCGGAGGTTTTTCAATATCTGATTTCTCATTTGTTTTAGAAATCTTATCCAACCCAGATTGTTTCTTTGAAAAATTGTTTAACATAGGCAGTGGAACTTGATGATAACCCACCCCCGTTCCATCTAAGTATACATCTTCACCAGCTTTGTTCTTTCCAATTGGTTTTGGAACTATGTGTTGAAGAACAAAGCTCGCGGAGTTGTAACAGTTCAATTTCAAATTGATTCTTTCATTCTCAATCTTAGCTTCCTGAAACTGAAGCTTAAGATTTGCGATCTCGTCCAATTGCTAGTTAATTTGTCTTTTTCTTTTGCCTGAAGAACTGCAGACAATTGAACATTTTCTTTATAAGTTTTACCATTTTGCTCATCAGATTCTTTTACTGTTCTTTTCAACTTTTCATAATTTTCAGAAATTTGTCTGTTCTCATGAATTAACTTCTCATTTTCTTTCTTAAAGCATTCAACATCAGTTTTATCATTTTCAATCTTTTTGGTTAACTCATCAATTCTTTCATTTGAAACTCTAAGAAGTTTGTCTCGATTTAAAAAACCAAGTTAAGTCGTTTCGACTATCTCAACCAGATCTTGGATCTTTTTCATTGTGAGATACGCATTTGTGCTGCAAACTTTGCATTCTTTCATGCAATTTTTGCAATCACTCTCTATTTTAGCCCCATCAGTCTTACCTGATTCATTGTTTGAACCACTATTACTGACCTTGCTTGTTGACTCAGATGCTGATTTGGAATCTACCTCTAGTTCCTTTGCCATAAGCACTTTGTCAGCTATCTTTGTCAGGTTTTCAGCCGTCATCTCTTTTGTGGTGTCGATTATCCCATTGTCGACCTTCCTTGACTCTAGCTCTTCTTCTTCAGCTTTCTTTACAGCATCTCTCCCTCTCTGTGTTCATCTCCTTGCTTTAAAGATTCTATGAGAGTTTCGAGTATGAGCGATGATGGTTCCGCAATTATCTTGGCTTTCGGGTCCAAATAGCATTCACGATCCGGATCCCATTTTTTTGCCTTCTTGGTTTCTTTCCAAGCTCGATAGTTTCTATCCTTAATATTTTGAGCTATCATCTTTCGATAGGTGTATTTTTGCTCTTCAGTTCGTGTATCTTTATATGGTTGAGTTTGTGCCATGAAAGCAAATCCCACTACATAATCTTCTGGCAAAAAACTCACTCCAGTCGAAACCTTCGTCATCTTAAATCACAGCTAAGGCTCTCGACTTCTCCTTCGGAGTCTCCTCGATTTGCTTCATTCTAGGCGGCTCTTCTCGATTACGGTGATAAACAACTTTCTTATAATAGTCGTCATGAAACGGATTAGCTGTTTCATCTGCTGCTGAGTTTCTGCAATCCCAGTTGAAGTGCCCCTTTTGTTTACACTTAAAACACGTCACTTTAGACTTATCGAAACCCAACTTTGTCGAAGGCCCTCCGATGGAATTTCTTCCAGTTATCTCCATAAACCTTTGTGCCATCCTGATTATGCTAGCCATGCACCAGCGTATGTCGTTTAATTCCATCTCTTCGGGATCAATCTGATTATAATCTTCCTTTGTCAGATTCGTATTCCCGATTTTCCCAGCGACCAGGCTTTCATATGATTCCAAGATCGATGCAAGAAACACCATTTGTTGTTTTGCAGTTTCTTCATTGAAGTTTTGAGCATTGTTTAGGTTCACTGCAATGTTACATTGAAACACGTTTTTAGGAACAATTTATTGTTGCTGGCTTGGTGCAGATGAAGAAGAACCTCCATGATAACCACTACTTTGAGATGAACTGCTACTTCGTCTTTCTTCAGTCATCGTGTTTGAGCTTTCAGTAGAAAATGCGGTTTTCGATGAAATGGTTTTCGGAATCATGCTACCCCTATAGTAGAGATCAACATTTTGTTGATATGGGGTGTTGTTGACTTTCTTCATTTTCTTAATTTCAAGCTCATGACTCTCAAACCTTTCGATCAGCCAATCAACAGTCATTTCAGACAATGCCTTGGTATTTCTCAGAACTAGGCCATAATACTGCCAATCTTTTTCGTCAGGTAAAGATTCAAAGAATTTCTCAACCTTCTCCTCTTCAGTAACTGTGATACCATGTCTAGCAAGTTCTATCTTCAAATGGCAGAACCGTTCAATCATCTTTAACACATTCTCATTTTTCATGCACGCAAATAGGTCAAACTCTTTCTTCAGCAGACCTT
>JARYGA010032483.1:0-20304 GCA_030545235.1 Helianthus tuberosus | reverse complement strand
TAAGTTT
Source organism: Helianthus tuberosus (assembly GCA_030545235.1). Lineage (NCBI taxonomy): Eukaryota > Viridiplantae > Streptophyta > Magnoliopsida > Asterales > Asteraceae > Helianthus > Helianthus tuberosus. The sequence continues at coordinate 20,297 of JARYGA010032483.1, read as the reverse complement.
GGTAGTATATCTCAAGTATACTTTGGTTTTGTAAATAGCATCTCAAACTATGCTTTGGTTTGGAAATAACATATCAACTATGCTTTGGTTTTGGAAATAACATATCAACTATGTTTTGGTTTGATAATAGCATATCAACTATGCTTTGGTTTGAAAACAGCATATCATCTATGCTTTGGTTTGAAAATAGCATATCAACTATGCTTTGGTAAATAACAAGGTCAGTAGTATATTAAAACATATGTTGGATTTTTGTACATAGTATATCAAATTATACTTTGGTATATAATATCACATTGGAGAGCACATCAAACTGTACTTTGGTAGTATATCAAAACACACAAAAGAAACTGTGATTTAGCATTCATTCAAACCTTAGTGTATCAAACTACACTTTGGAGACTATAGAAATACCACAAAGGCAATTTCTATTTGGTTAAAATTTGGTTTCTGACATTCCATACAACAGGAATGGGGTGTCTAGTCCTATATCGCTATATCGTATGTTGGGATTGAACCCTACCAGAGGAACAGATAATGTAAAGCCAAAACCAGGTCACAACAGAGGATTCACAATAAGCAGCAGTTTACACTTTGCTCTCCCCTTGAAAGTGAGTTATAACAACTGATGGTCTCTATCTGCTGTTCATATTCAACTGCTGCTGTCCTTTCAACTGCTGATGAAAACCCTGAAGTATCCAACACTGCTGGTCCTATCTACTGATGATAAAGCACTGCCCAGTCAAGGACTGATCAACCTTGAGGAAAGCACTGACATAAAGAGAAAGCAGCTGTTTAGTGAAATATCTGTTTTATGTATAGTCAGTGGTTAGGTTAGCAGTATTTGTGTAAGGACAGTAGATACAGGTTGTTAGGCTGTTAGATGTCGCTTTCATGGTGACGTCAGCTGAGATACCTCAGTGGTTTGGATTGCCTATAAATGTAACAGTGCCCTGTACTGTTACATTCGATTGACTGAGCGAGTTCTTCTCCTCATGTCTAATCCTTTCATCTTGTGTGCAACCAACCTTGGGGCATCAGGCTGAGGGGGAGTTTAGTTTGTAAGCATATCTGTAATCTTTTGCTTTGATTTGTAAATCTTTTGACTCTATGAGAAGCAATTGTTTATCAAACTATTTTCTCCATTTGATTGTGTTTACAAAGTTTGTTTTCATTTCCGCTGCACTTTACATGTTTTCATATTTACAAATCATTCCAAACATACAAACAAACAAAATCATGAGAGCCCCGATCCTAACAATTGGTATCAGAGCCTGGACAGTCAAATTCGATCTAACAATCAATTTGACAAAACAGTTCGGCTCAAAATTCATTGATACTAAGGTTGGTTGTATTTTGTTGAAAAACAGAGTACTGTGTAAATCATGTTCAAAATGGTTATTCAAAAACTCTTAAAATCAACCAAGATGTCATATGACACACAAATTTCACACAACAAGTGATATCATGCAAAAGTCACCCATAGTTTTCAGATCTGTAAACATATATGTTAAATTATGGGATTGTTTTATATTTTTCAATATTGATTTCAACTGTTGTTTTGATATTTGTGATGTTTTCATTAAATACTAAAGTATGAACCTCAGATTAACAAAACCTATGATTCATAAGACATTGATGTCTTGTTAACACAAAAAGAGGGAATTATAACTTTAGTCATTCAGATCTTATGTGTTAAAAACAGGTTGAGTCCCTCAAAAGGACAAAATCAACTTTGTTAAAATACATTGAGGAAATTCACAAAAACTCAGAAGTGTGTTTATCTCAAAACTTTTTAAGTCAAAAGAAAATAGTATAAACATAAAACACTTATGAGTCAAAGTTTAGGGTAATAATGGTCATTAAGCAACTATGTGCATCTATCTGTTCAGAAAAAGGTTTTGATTCCAGTAAATGAACTCCAAAGAGGACTAGACAAATGTTCAAAAAAAAAAAAATTTCACCATGTGTCCTCAGGTTTGCAATCAACTGACAAAGAAAATGGTTCCAAACAGTGGTCAAAATGTATCCAAAAGTTTCCTACCACTGTTGTCAAACCACTGACCATTTTCAAAAACTTGTGAATGATATGATTATATACTCTATTGAAATTATACCAGATCCTTTTTGATACTATTCTCAGAAATCCTTTAACTATTTTTTTGTTGTTCAAAGGATTTTCTCAAATAACCAGGATATATTATTCATTTTTTTTGGAATAATATATTTGGAACTTATGCTTGTTTTTGTTGGTAATAGTTTCAGCTCCTGTCAGGATGTAATACCTTATTTTTTTTTATGGTATTAGTGTCCTCATAAATGGGTCAAAAGGAAATGGTACATATGTCATGATCATGTCATACTTAGGTTTGCTCCTAAATTTTTATCAAAGGATGATTGCAAACTGTGCTTAAATTACTAGGGTACTCATGTGTTAATTGAATATTAAACGAAAATGAGTTGCCTTAGCAAAAAGTTTTCATCATCTGGGGCACTAAACCACTGTCTTTCAAAATTGACATGTGGCAAAACCTTGAATGAAAATCTTCAAAACTGTTGCTGAAACACCTGTCCTTCAGAATTGTACCATTTACCCTAACCACTGTTTTGTTCCAACGTCTGATCTCTAAACACTGTCCACTGCTGAAAGTTAACCCCTGATCCCTCATTTTCTTGAAAAGCACTGATGCTCAAAATTAGTGTCTTATCCACTGATATGCTATCCACTGATAGTAAAAATCATCCACTGCCCATAATTTTTACCGTTGTAACCACTGATGCTTGATACGTCAGTGGCCCTTAAAACAACTGTTCTCCATACTTCATCCACTTCATCAGTGTTTGACACGTGGTCAGTTTTTAGCCCTCAGATCTTAATAACCGCTGCCACATCAGCGATCATTTTTTAAATAAAACCCTGCCCTAAACCCCAAACAGGGTTTTACACTGTCGAATTGAATTCCAAAATTCTCTTCTCATAGCAGTTTCCAACCCTTCTTTTCAAAATCTCCAAAATCCTCCGTCGTTCTTCTCCGCAAAAATGAAAAAATCAAAGTCAAAATCAAAATCAAAACCTAAATCACCATCACCTTCCAAAGAGGTCGCTCAAACGGCCGAAGAACCCATCGAAATACCATTCAAACAATCTCACAACTATCTGGGTTTACTCACAAAAGCTACTGATAATCACACCTTTGACACCATCATTGATACATTATCTGCATCAAAGTACAAGACTTTGTTAACAGCAAATGCTCCCATCTATCTGCAAACCCAGAGAGAGTTTTGGAAAAAGGCGTCGCTTGAAAAACAAGACGGAAAAGTCATAGCCATTAACTCCTCAATACAGGGTAAAGCAGTTCAAATAACCCCACAGTCGATCTCCGAAGTCTTTAATCTCAACGATCAGGAAGGTAAACTCTCTTTTGAGAAAGCCGAGATGAAAATTGATTTCGTAAAAAGGGGATATGCAGAACAATCAAAGGTTGATACCTTACAAAAAGGTTATTTTCCGTCTGCTCCAAGATTTTTATTTCACACACTTTTGATGTGTGTTTCAAATAAAACAACATCATTTAATGAAATACCATTGAAGATTCAATGCCTGGGGTATGCCATTTTGAATAACAAAGATTACAACTATTCCCAGGAAATCTTCAATGACTTAGTGAAAAATGTTGACAACAAAGCATTTTTACTTTTTCCAAGATTTTTGAGTTATTACTTTAAACAAAAATTTGTAAAGGAAAATGAAAATTTGCCAAAACAAGGTGTTCATTGTCAAATAAAAAGCTTAACAAAAGAAACATTTTCAAGGATGATGGCACCAATAAAAACAAAAGCAGGGGTACCTGAGCAGATTTTAGCGGTTACAACTGCTCCTCAGGTATCAGCTGCTGAGCCCACTGCTCCAGGTGATCATAGCAGCACAACCACTGCTTTGAAACCCACACCTGACATCACCAAAAAGACCAAAAGAAAAACATCCAGAAAACTCACCATACCCAAAACAAAGGCAACTCTGGAAGATGAGATCCCAGAGGAAATGCCTGTGATAACACAAAAGTCACCACAAACCACTGCTGCTACTTCCTCACAGCAGTTGGAAGAAAGATCTCAACCCAAGCCTAAAACTCCTCCTGCATCCTCACAAAAGGATCATGTTGTAAGCACAGGGACACCACAATATGAAGCTCTGAATCCACTTGGATCCATCTTCCTCAGTCCTGATCCCAAGGACATGTCTCTTTCAACTCCCATCCCCTCACCAATAATAATGCCACAATCCATGCTACCTTTGTTGCATGCAGCTGCTGTAGCTCAGACACATACCAGTTCCTCTCTATCACCTGTCACTGAGAGTATACCCCCACAGGTGACTGGGTCCGATGCTACTACTCCTGCTATCCCAGCAACAATTGAGGAGGTTACACCCCCTGAGTTACAAGTAACTCTCGGTGGTAGTTCAAGTGGAGCAGCAACTGCAACTGGTGGATCAACAGGTCTCCAGTTGGCCAGTTGTTTCATAAATCAGACTCCCTTGAAGGCAATTTCTTCAATAACACCAATGTTAACCACTAGTGAGCCTATTTTGACCACTAGTAACATCAAAGGTTTATCAAGTGCTGAAGAAAGAAGTCCCCAGTACCAAGAACAAGGGGCATCAATGGGTGATTTTTGGGACTCTATTCCTAAGACACACATTGATATAACCACTGCTGGTGGGGATTCAGATGATCCTACTAAAGTAGGTGATGATTCAAGATATCAGGAATTGACGGGCAGAGTTGACAAACTTGAAGAATCAGTTGCTGAAATAAAGGAGATGGTGCAAGAGATTTTAAAAGCTCAGAAAGCACAAGCCACTGCTGTTTCTGCTCAAGCACCTGCACAACATGCATTTGCTGAAAATGAGCTTTGGAATACTTTTCAACCCATGCTTGAAGCACAGCAACTTATGGCTGACAAAAAGCATGCTATTCAAGTACAAATGCTGACCAACATGGTTGAATCAAGATTTAAAGACACTCAAGCAGATATCAAGGCTATAAAGGCTAGCATTCAAAGTGCCTCTGGCAAAGTTCCTTCTTCCATACCATTTCTTGTAAACCCCCCTTCAGATAATGCCAAAAAGGGGGAGAATAACAAGCTGTTGGGAAAAATGAATAGGATGGGAATAGAACATGGCCTTCATGTTGAGTCTGAAAAAGAAAAAGAAAAAGAAAAGCAGGTCTCAAAACCTGTTAGCCAAACAGCTGATACAGCAGTAGTTACAAAAACTGCTGTCAGTAGCCAAACAGCTGCCATGTCATCAACACACACCACCCTACCACACACCACTACAACTACTGCTCCACCATCATCATCTACAATCATACCATCACCACTGTCTCCTGTCATAAAACAGAAGACAACAGATGGTACAACATCTGTTGTAATGACAACAGTGATTGAAACACCAGTTGTTTCAACCACCGTCAGTCAATCACTGTCACAAACCACTGCTATCCAATCTACCACCACTGATCCACCCAAAACATCATCTGCTCCTTCTTCATTAAAAAGGAGAAGGAATCTCATATCAGATGATGATTCACCACCACCATCACCACCATCAAAAACTACATCACCACTTCCATCCCCTGCTCAGAAGCAGAAGACAACTGCTGACATATCAGCAGTTGTAATGCCAGCAGATGTTGAGAAACCAGTTGTCTCAACAGCTGTTAGTCAGTCACTCACCACTGCTCTCACCTCTCCTACTTCACAGCCAAAGCTCTTCAACAGAAAAAGAAAGCCAATACCTGCCGATGAGAGTACACATGATCCTAATGCTGCACAACATCCACTGGAACTTGAAGCTATCAAAAATGAGATGAGGCAATTCTATATAGAAGAAGATCCTTCAAAAAGGATATTCTCCTCACTCATAGGCTACATGCCACCAGAGGATATGGATGATTACCTCAAACTCAAGGCAAGGCAGGCTAAAGCAAGAGCTAAATTTGAAAGTGAACATGAACGTCTAAGCGAAGAAGGCATTGCTAAAAGACTGGATTTCTTCCTTGAAAAGGTAAAGCAGATGGAAGAATTCGCACAGGAACTAATCAAAGAAAAGGCTGAACAACGCAAAGAGCTAAGAAAACAATATCTTGCCTACATTATGAAAGAAAAATTCTATCCTGCTGAAGAAAAACAGTTTGAAGAATGGCCAATAATCGCTCTAAAGCATGAGGCTGAGAGGATTGACAGAATTAAGAATGATCCTACAAAGAAGAAAAATGCTCCAAACTGGAACAAATTCAAAAAGCTCATTGCTGACTTCACTGCTGAGTATAAAAGAAAGAAAAAGGAGCTGGTGGATGCAAAAATGGATACTGCTGAAGCCATATCAAAATGGTCAAGACAGCAGACTGATGAAGCCTACGAAAGGCTGAAGAAAAGAAAGATAAATGTTTCAGGCACTTCTAAGAAGCAAGAACAAATGATGAAGCTTGAACAGAAGATAGGAAACCTTGACACACTGTTCCGGTCTACTTTTGTAACAAATCAAGAAGAGGGAGAACAGCTGACTGAAGAAGAGGTAATAGAAAAGGAAGCAGAGTGCTTCAAAGATACCATCACGAAAATGGGTCTAAAAGAAGAAACTTCAACAAAGCTTCAAAGCCTTTTTAAGGCATTAAACAAACCTGCGTCTCCAAACACTGCTAAAGACAAGACAGAAGCTGAAAGACAAGAACTTATTGAACAAGAAACTGCAGAAGATATAGCTGCAGCAGACAAAGTCACTGAAGAAGCGTTCAAAAGAATGTCTGAAAGTCTGCAGGTGTTTTCAAGGCCATCATCCCTCAACTCATCATCAAATAAGTCTCTCCCAAGAAACCCACTTGGCTTAAAAATACTAAAGTGGATGTCTGATCAAAAGACTCACGTATTGACCCTGGTCAGAGCCAATGGCGAAGTGAAGTACATATCAAGGAAAGAAGCACCAGGCCTTAGTGTTCAAGATTTGCAGGATCTCCTTGAACTTACACTGTGTAGGGATGAGGATGACCAGAGTGCACAGGAATTTGAAGCTGAATTCAAAAATCAAGCTAAGGCACTCTTGATGAGAAATAAAGGTCCTGAATAATGAAGGGTTTTTGGCATTATCTGTTCCAGGGGGAGATTGTTGGGATTGAACCCTACCAGAGGAACAGATAATGTAAAGCCAAAACCAGGTCACAACAGAGGATTCACAATAAGCAGCAGTTTACACTTTGCTCTCCCCTTGAAAGTGAGTTATAACAACTGATGGTCTCTATCTGCTGTTCATATTCAACTGCTGCTGTCCTTTCAACTGCTGATGAAAACCCTGAAGTATCCAACACTGCTGGTCCTATCTACTGATGATAAAGCACTGCCCAGTCAAGGACTGATCAACCTTGAGGAAAGCACTGACATAAAGAGAAAGCAGCTGTTTAGTGAAATATCTGTTTTATGTATAGTCAGTGGTTAGGTTAGCAGTATTTGTGTAAGGACAGTAGATACAGGTTGTTAGGCTGTTAGACGTCGCTTTCATGGTGACGTCAGCTGAGATACCTCAGTGGTTTGGATTGCCTATAAATGTAACAGTGCCCTGTACTGTTACATTCGATTGACTGAGCGAGTTCTTCTCCTCATGTCTAATCCTTTCATCTTGTGTGCAACCAACCTTGGGGCATCAGGCTGAGGGGGAGTTTAGTTTGTAAGCATATCTGTAATCTTTTGCTTTGATTTGTAAATCTTTTGACTCTATGAGAAGCAATTGTTTATCAAACTATTTTCTCCATTTGATTGTGTTTACAAAGTTTGTTTTCATTTCCGCTGCACTTTACATGTTTTCATATTTACAAATCATTCCAAACATACAAACAAACACAATCATGAGAGCCTCAGATCTAACAATTTTTTTTTCACAATGAATCGAAAGATTGAATTTGTTTCAACAACGATTACAATGATTGATGAATGAATGCAAACTCCCCCTCAGCCAGAGCTCAGTAGTTTGTTCGTGCAAAGAAGACAATGTTGTAAAAGAGCTAATAGAACAGTACAAAGTACTGAACTATTTATAGGCACTTGCAAACCACTGAGCATCTTTGTGACAACCCTCACCAAACCAGGTATCCGTACGACTTAATTAATAATTAATTATTGCTTAATTACTGTGCTTGCTTGAACTTGTGAATAAACTGCTACTTGAATACTGATACATGTACTTACTTGCATCATACTTTACTTGCTGTCACTACATTATTTACATGCTGAACCTTAGTGACAAACATGATGCACAAAAAGCACAGTAGCACTATAACGGATAACCTATTTGACATGCTGATAAAGCCAGCATCAGGCAAGCACTGCCTCTAAGGCCTGTATGAGCCAGAAATATTTTGCTACACTAGTGGTGAGTGTAGGGATACAAGGGTTGTAGAACTGCGTCTCTAGGAATAAGTTACAATGACTGGATGTGCCTAAAACGTGCTCTAAGCACAAAATTCAGCACTTTACATAATAATTCAGCTTTTAGCTAACTAATAAAGTGCCAAAACATGAGAAAAATATTACTAGACACTTTCCAAAGTGTCAGAAATGAGTTGTGTCACTAAAAAGGGTATTAATGACACTTTAAGCTTTGTTAAGCACTTTAACGGATTACTATCCAACCGAACAACCGGAATATACCCGGAACATGAAAATATTGTCATTTTCATTATTCATCTTTTTCTGAGCCAGTTAGGGTCCCCGAATACCCTAACCCCCATTGTAACGCGTGACACACAACTAACCGGGTTAAGCACTTAACTAACCTACTTAACCTAACTATTATCCTAACTAACTAGTTAGAATCGGACTAGTACCCCCCCCCCATTGCAAACCGTCCCCATGTAGGGGGACACCCTTGTCCTTATATTGATTATTTTAATCCTCTTGCTTAGTATCTAGAAGACATAGCATCCAATGGTTAAAAGTCTTGTTAATTGTCTATAAGTATCTAAGCTTTAACCATCATTCATTTCTCACTACACAACACAACTTCAAACACTCCTCTCTCTCTCTCAAAGGCTTCGGCCGAACACCCCCTTGAACACACAACCATTGTCGAGCTTTGATCTTGCCATCCCAAGTCCATACAAGTGTTACGGGTCACATACGAGGAGTCTTGGAGCAAACGGAAGGCGAAGGACCTCTCTACTTTGCTTTTATCCACGCATTTTTCGCATAGATTCTTCCCTAGCCTTGAGCTAGTGGTATGTTGCTTAAATCACCTTCTTGAACTATTTTAAAGTGGTTAATACGATGTGTAACGGTTAAAACTCGAAATCTTACAAGTTGAAGCTTAAAAGTCTAATAAAAACACTAAAAATGGTGGATAAAAGCTTATAAGTTGTGTAAAACTTGTAGTATTTGAATTGTGTGATTATTTGGACCCGATCTATGTTGTGGTAGCTCGGATCATCATTTAACCCGGTTTAGTCATGATCTTGGATTATGACATAAAGCTTGTTTAAGTATAACAAGGGTTAGAAGATGAAACTCTACCACACTCGAATCATGAACTTGTGTAAAAGTGTTTTAACTTGTAAAATAGTGATTAAAACTAGTAGATCTATGGATCTACAGGTGGTATTTTTAAAGGACCAAGTGTCAAGAAATCATGTTTTTCTAAAGACGGACCTTACACTAACAAGAATGGTTTTTAGAACACACAAGTGTGTAAACACTTGTGTAACACAAAGTTTCGACAAAATAACTATTTTTGTAAAAGTTGACAAGAAGTTGTAAAGACGGAACTTCTCTAAAAACAAGGTTTTTTTTTACGAAACCGGATTGATTTATATAAAGATCCGCTAAAAATAATGAGATTTACTTCACAGTTTGGATAAATCACAAGTTCATGAAATTTATGCGATTTATATACATATTTTGACTAGTTTGTGATTTGAACATTGTTTTGGTTGAATGTGAAAATTGTTGGTTGATTTGTAAAAGAAAATGATACGCTTGAAAGCGTGGCCACCTCCAGTTATAGAGGAAACTCTGGCGAAATTTTTCCAAAAGCCTAACACTTAGAAATATTTTCACTATAAGTGTTAGAAATACATTTTGACTTGTTTTCAAAATATAAGTTTCGCCACGACTATATTTACAAAACATCGGAGGTGGGATTTTCACAAAATAAAACGTGATACATATATATATTTAGTATATATTTTTCTTTCACAACATCACTTGTATAAGTGTTTATGATTATTTTGTGAACTACGTAAATATTATTTTCAGAGTAAAAATAATATTACTAAGTAATATTTTGGGAAAATCACATGTATGAAAATATAATATTTTTGAGAAGAATATTCATATTTTGAAGTGGAAATAAAAATATATTAAGTGAGACTTAATAGTGTAATCCGAATTATACGAACGCACATGTATTAATTCCCCCATCCTTGGGAAGGAGAATAACTACCAAGTATATACAGAACGTAAACACGAAATAGTTGCCTAACTATTTCCCAAAAACTTAAACCATATAGCTAAGGCACGGCCGTCCGTCTAATAGAGTTAGCACGTGTAGGTCGTCATACAGCTGATCGATTTGGAGGCATACTTGGTAGAGACGCACCACTGTGAGTTCATGTCCCCCTTTTCTCTAACTGTTTTCAGTTTTCTTAACTACGGGGGTGAAATACATGTTACTTTGATTATAAGTACATTATACATGGTATGGTTAGCGTAAGGAGGTTTATTACTTAGATCATGTGAGTGGGTAGGCAGAAACTGGAGGCCATTAATCCTCATTGTAGGACCGAGGGACGTAAGCGGTAGATCTATCTGGGTGTAGCGAGCCCAACTCTAGGCCCAACAGAACAGACCTCTGGGAGGCCCAACAGAACGGACCTTGGAGTGACTTTGTACCCAACGCTAAATCTGCTAGGTTTGAGTCTCCCTATTTGCACTTCACATATATCAGTGGCCTTGCAAACCATTGGTGATCTCAATTCCCTTATTTGCTACATACCAAGACTATTTTTATACTCACAAAGGTTTACTTACTCACTTACACATGAACTCGCTCAACATTATTGTTGATTTTTCAACTTACATGTATTTCAGGAAATTAAAGATCTGGCACGGTATGTTATGTTTTCCCGCTGCATAAGGGTTCCAAGGTCATCCCAGTTTAGGAAATGTGACTCTTTCCTGGACAAGTCACAAATCTTAAACTGCGTTTATTTCATGTCGGTGTTTATGTTATTCAAGACAATGTTTTATGTTATGAGGTTGTAAGTCTCTAAGACAATGTTGTGTTACTCTGGTTTCAAAACTTAATCGAATGGATGATCTTGCATGATTTTATTTCATATAGCTTTGTTATGGTTAAGCTATGGTATTAAGAAGTCACACCAAAATAACCACGCTTCCGCAAAAGCCAGGGTGTGACAGCTTGGTATCAGAGCTCTGATCATAGCGAACTAGGATTCTTTCTCGAGTCTAGACTATGATCACTAGGGCTCTCACGAAAACATTTTTACTGCATACCACTTAAGTCCAGATCCAAAACTTTTTACAAACAAATGTTGAGCACATTTTATTATTTATAGGCTCAGTCTAGAAAGGCTGAGGCTCGGTCTTGGAGGCCGAGGCTCGGTCTGAGAGATCGAGGTAGTTGGCTAGTTGGACTAGGAAGAGTAGGCTCAGTCTTGGAGGCTGAGGCTCGGTCTTAGAGGCCGAGGCTCGATCTAAGAGGTCGAGGTAGATGATAGAGCAGTCTTAGAGACTGGGAAGAATTTGGCTAGTGGGACTAGGAGAATTATTTGATTGACTAACATGTTTATATGATTATATGATTGATTATTATACGTATATGTGTTTGTGTCACAAACGTCATGCTTTCATCATGTACTAGAAAGATGGACACTACGAATCCCATGGCCATAGTATCAGACGACATAGTTTCATCGAAGCACGAGGTGTACATTTCCGATACTACCGGCACAGAAAATGACGACTTTCAGCCCTTTTTGCGCTGCCTGAAGTCGTAGCAGAGCCTACTGATGGCCATCTTGTTGGGAGTTTGCCACTCGCGGTGATCCCTGCTCCTGTGCCCCCTTGCCGCTTATCCTGTTGATGATATGCCCCCCCGACGTGGCCTCTGACGACGATAACGATCTACTAGAGGAGGACCCATTCGAGGGCAGGGCCCTATTGCTGCTGGTATTAGACTACTGCATGCGGACGCTCCTGTAGGGGAAAACTCATGTCCATTCCCCTATCCCAGACTCATTTGAGTTTCTGACATCCGCATCTTCGCACATACAGGGAATACAGCACCACCCACACGACGCCGACCCTGATATGGCATCATCAGCTGCACCGATTCCCGCACACAGCTTTGAGTTTGATCACAGTATTGAGGGTGATCTTGTTCTTCCACCTGGTTTTGATCCAGACCATGACCTTGAGTTCATACACTTAGACCAGCCCTTGGAGGATCCTGTAACCCCTGTGTTTGTTGATCCAGCTGATCTTGAGATGGAGTTTTTGATCCGGAGCCAGCCATGGCCCCTGAGCCAGGCGTTGCTCCTGACCCCGCATTAGAGCATGACCCTGTTCATGCCGATGCACCTGCTGTTGCTCCTTGATTGATCATCTGCTTGGACGAGAGAAAATTTGGGGTAACTGTGCAAGACAATTTATTATTACGGGGGCCCACGTAATAACGACTTGTAGTGCACAGAAATCCTGGTGGACTCTGCGGGTCAAGCTAATGAAAACCAATGTAGCAGGAAATATCTAAAACACGAATGACCAAGGCGAGGCGATGTAGCCTCGAGTTCATTCTATTAAAAGCAATAAGCCAAATTGGCAAGCCTATGTGAAGGCTCAGAAATTTATTTCCCCACTCATACATTGAGTATATTTGCGTGTGAAATTGGGTGATTACATGATGGCTTATGTTGCTATATATACCTCATAGACAATTGAAACGTTGTCTAACTCGCTTCACACCACTTCGACAAAAGAGAATGTCACCCAGACGTGACACAAACACCAGTACGTTGCCAAGGACAAAAGCCGAGCTGCAAGAACGCATCTCACAGATAAATGCACGACATGAAGCCCTCCGCTCTAAGCACAACGATGGCATTACTGGAAATAACCCTCCAACTGGCTGCACCTATAAACAGTTCCTGAACTGCAAGCCTTTGAACTTTGACGGAACAGGAGGCGCCGTTGCATTTGTTCGTTGGTCCGAAAAGACCGACTCCATTCTAAGAATGAGTAATTGTTCATCCCAACAGAGTGTTACCTACATCCCGGGGTTATTTCGAGATAACTCACTCTCATGGTGAGACCTTCAGTCTCAGACCCTTGGCACAGAAGCTGCTTATGCACTGAGCTGGGACGAGCTCAAGGAAACGATTGAGAAGAAATGTTGTTTTAGGACTGGAATTTAGAAGCTTGAGGTGGAGTTCAGGAATTTGAAAATGGACGAACCAGAAATTCCTGAACTTGTCCAGCAATCGCATGACTTGTCTAGGGTCATCCCCTACTAAGTCATTGACGTTGTATGATACAGTTGTGTACTTGCAAGCTTTACATTCTGGTCTCAATTTGTGGCAATGCAATCGCAGTATTCTCATCACTTTTGATGTTTGATCTACTGTTTATGTTCTATGACATGAGATGTCATGTGGGTGATTTATTTATAGCATGAGATGTTATGTGTTGATACGTATGTTTTACTTGCTATGACCTAACCTACGTGAAACATCTTTTAGAAGATGCCACCAAGACGCGAAATGCGCATGCCCACCTCAGAGGCGGAACTTCAAGAGATAATAGCTGCAGCTATAGCACGGCACGAGGCCCTACGCTCCGAACCTAGCAGAGGTACCTCAGAAATTAACGGTTGTTCCTACTGGCATTTCCTCAACTACAAGCCTCCGAAGTTCGACGGCACTAGAGGTGCCATAGCTTTTGTGAAATGGATTGAAAGTATGGATTCCATCTTTCAAGTGAGCGGTTGTACGCCGGAACAACAAGTCCTATACGTTTCTGAGCTGTTTCTAGATGAAGCCCGATTATGGTGGAATCTTCAGACCCATATGAAGGGTGCTACTGCAGCATATGCGTTAACCTGGGGCGAACTGAAGGGAATGATGCATAAGAAGTATTGCCCCAAACGGAAACCCAGAAGTGGGAAGATGAATTTCGGAGCCTGATGATGGAAGGTCCGAAGGTGTTGGAGTACGTGCAAAGACTTCATGATTTGTCACGAGTTGTTCCGTACCTGGTGAAACCAGAATTAAAGAAATTGGAACAATTCATTTGGGAACTGGCGCCTCAAGTCTTGAGCTTGATGACAACATCAACGCCACCGACAACTATGGCTGCAAGTAAGATAGGCTTGGCACTCGTTACGGAAGCAGTTAGACTAGAAAAACTTGCAAACCCTGACAAGGAGACTCAGGTGGAGTCGTCCGGAAAGAACAAAAGGAAGCTCACCGAAGATACCCGTATGAATGAGGATGAACACAGATCTATTCGAGGTTGTTTTGACTGCGGGGACAAAAGGCATTTCAAGAAAGATTGCCCTAACAATAAACAGGCCAAGATAAGATTTACTTAGAAACTGAACCAAGACGTGCTGAGTGCAAGTGTCACCACAATTATGGATGTCAGAAGCCTAGGTACGGAAGGAAAGGACACAACAAGGATGGTTGTGGGATGAAGGGTCCCAGACAAGGAGAAAACGGTAACAATGCTCAAGGTGGAAATGGGAGGTATCCAGGATGCTTCCATTGTGGGGATGTTGGACATCTTAAGAGGGAATGCCCGAAGTTGAAACAAGACCGTGAGAGGACATCCAACATCGGAGCTTGTGAAGCGTGCCAGGATCCAGGCGTGATTACTGGTACATTCTCTAATAACCAAAACTCTTGCATCTATTTGATACTGGTGCCTAATATAGCTTCGTATCGTTAGAGTTTAAGAATACGCTTGGTTTAACCGCTAGTAAGTTAGATATTCCCTACTCAATCGAATTAGCCAATGGGAAGTTAGTAGAAGCCAATGAAGTGATCAGAGGTTGTGTGATCGAGTTGGGAGAGCGTGAGTTACTTTGGATCTACTACCAGTCCAGTTGGGAAGCTTTGACGTGGTGGTAGGAATGGATTGGCTATCAAGAAACAAGGCTGAGATAGTTTGCCACGAAAAGGTCGTTCGTATCCCCACCGAAGATGGCGAAACAACTGTGGTGCACGGGGAGAAGCGTGATACGCCGTTGAGAGTTATCAGCTGCCTGAAAGCGCGAAAGTGTTTGCAAAACGGATGTGTTGCCTTCCTGGCACACATTGTGGATAAGAAGGCTGCTGGGCCAAGAATAGAAGACATCCCTGTCGTGAGGAAATATCCAGGAGTCTTCCCAGAAGACTTACCTGGACTGCCACCTCAGAGGCAAGTAGAGTTTCACATTGACTTAGTTCCAGGCGCCGCGCCTGTGGCTAAGGCACCTTATAGACTTGCTCCGTCTGAGATGCAGGAACTGTCAACACAACTTCAAGAGTTGTTAGACAAGGGTTTTATCCGACCAAGCTTCTCTCCTTGGGGAGCTCCGGTTCTGTTTGTCAAGAAGAAGGACGGTAGTTTTCGTATGTGCATCGACTACAGAGAGTTGAACAAGCTGACGATCAAGAATAGATATCCTCTGCCAAGAATTGATGATCTATTCGATCAACTGCAAGGATCAAGCTTTTATTCAAAGATCGATCTTCGATCTGGATACCATCAGTTAAGGATACAAGAGGAGAGTATCCCGAAGACAGCCTTCAGAACTCGTTATGGACACTACGAGTTCCTTGTTATGCCGTTTGGTTTGACAAACGCACCTGCAGTCTTTATGGACTTGATGAATAGAGTTTGCAAGCCGTACTTGGACAAGTTCGTGATAGTGTTCATCGATGATATCTTGATTTATTCAAGGACAAAGGCTGAGCACGAACAGCATCTAAGAGCTATTTTGGAGCTGCTGAAGAAAGAACAGTTGTATGCCAAGTTCTCTAAGTGCGAGTTTTGGCTACGTGAAGTCCAATTTCTTGGGCACGTGGTAAATGGAGATGGAATCCATGTGGATCCAACAAAGATCGAAGCAATCAAGAATTGGGAAACGCCAAAGACGCCAACCGAGATTCGAAAATTCTTGGGTTTGGCTGGCTACTATCGAAGGTTCATTGAGGATTTTTCAAAAATCGCTCAACCTTTGACGCTCCTCACGCAGAAAGATAAGAAGTTTGGTTGGGGAATCAAACAGGAAGAAGCGTTCCAGATATTGAAGGATAAGCTCTGCAATGCGCCAATCTTAGCACTACCAGAAGGTACAGATGATTTCGTGGTATACTGCGACGCTTCGCGTCAAGGATTGGGTTGTGTGTTGATGCAACGCCAAAAGGTTATTGCTTACGCATCGCGTCAATTGAAAGTGCACGAAAGGAACTATACCACACATGATTTGGAGCTTGACGCAGTGGTATTTGCTTTAAAGATCTGGAGACACTACCTTTATGGTACAAGGTATACAATCTTCACAGATCACAAGAGCCGACAACACATATTCAACCAGAAGGAGTTGAATATGAGGCAAAGACGATGGGTTGAGCTGCTAAACGATTACGACTGCGAGATAAAGTATCATCCAGGGAAGGCGAATCTGGTCGCCGATGCCCTAAGTCGAAAGGAGAGGATCAAGCCCATAAGGGTTAGAGCTTTAGAAATGATTATACGAACCGATCTTTCCTTGCGCATTCATGCCGCGCAGAAAGAAGCTCTCAAGGAAGGAAACCTTGAAGAAGAATATCTCCGTGGGATGGAGAAGCTACTGGTACCAAACAAGGAAGGAACGTTATGTTTTGAGAAAAGGATTTGGGTTCCTTTGTTTGGAGGTTTAAGGAAGGTTATTTTCGATGAAGCTCACAAATCGCGGTACTCTATCCATCCAGGAGCGGATAAGATGTACCAGGATCTCAAGGATTATTATTGGTGGCCTAGGATGAAGGGCGATGTTGCTGTTTATGTGAGCAAATGTTTAACGTGCGCTAAGGTTAAAGCCGAATACCAGAAGCCTTCAGGACTTCTGCAACAACCTGAGATTCCCAAGTGGAAATGGGAACAAATCTCAATGGATTTTATTACAAAGTTGCCAAGAACGCCGAGAGGCCATGACACTATTTGGGTAATAGTGGATCGATTAACAAAGTCAGCACACTTTATACCTATCAGAGAGAAGGATAATACGAGCAAGTTGGCGGAAATTTACATGAGAGAGATCGTCGCACGCCATGGAGTACCTCTCTCGATCATCTCTGATAGAGACGGGAGGTTTGTGTCAAGGATATGGCAATCCTTCCAAGAAGCCTTTGGCTCACAATTGAATCTGAGCACTGCATTTCATCCGCAAACTGACGGTCAAAGCGAGCGAACGATACAGACTTTGGAAGACATGCTGAGAGCGTGTGTTATGGATTTGGGCGGTAGCTGGGATAAGCATTTGCCTTTGGTCGAATTTTCATACAACAACAGCTACCACACCAGTATTGGTGTCGCGCCATTTGAAGCCCTTTACGGACGCAAGTGCCGATCACCCCTATGCTGGGCTGACGTAGGCGACAGGCAGCTTGCTGGTCCCGAAATCGTCCAAGAGACGACAGACAAGATTGCGCAGATTCTAAAACGCATCGAAGCAGCTCGCCACAGACAGAAGGCCTATGCGGATCCAAACCGGAAACATGTGGAATTCCAAGTTGGAAAGATGGTGTTATTGAAATTTTCACCCTGGAAGGGTGTGGCACGCTTCGGAAAGCGTGGGAAGTTAAATCCGCGCTACATTGGTCCTTTCAGAATTCTGGAAAGAATAGGACTAGTAGCATACAAGTTGGACCTACCTGCTGAACTCCATTCTGTTCACGATACATTTCATGTATCCAACCTGAAGAAAAGTCCAACTCAAGATGACATTGCCATTCCCATCGACGAGATCCATGTTGACGACACTCTCCATTTCGTTGAAGAACCGGTGGAGGTTACGGATTGGAAAGTAAACAAGACCCGCCGGAGCAGTGTCAAGCTCGTCAAAGTTCGCTGGAATGCCAGACACAGTCCTGAATACACCTGGGAACGTGAGGACCGGATGAAAGAGAAATACCCCCACTTATTTCCTAAGAACCCTGCATCTACAAGCAGAACTTAAAATTTCGGGACGAAATTTATTTAACGGGGGGAGAATGTGACAACCCTCACCAAACCAGGTATCCGTACGACTTAATTAATAATTAATTATTGCTTAATTACTGTGCTTGCTTGAACTTGTGAATAAACTGCTACTTGAATACTGATACATGTACTTACTTGCATCATACTTTACTTACTGTCACTACATTATTTACATGCTGAACCTTAGTGATAAACATGATGCACACAAAGCACAGTAGCACTATAACGGATAACCTATTTGACATGCTGATAAAGCCAGCATCAGGCAAGCACTGCCTCTAAGGCCTGTATGAGCCAGAAATATTTTGCTACACTAGTGGTGAGTGTAGGGATACAAGGGTTGTAGAACTGCGTCTCTAAGAATAAGTTACAATGACTGGATGTGCCTAAAACGTGCTCTAAGCACAAAATTCAGCACTTTACATAATAATTCAGCTTTTAGCTAACTAATAAAGTGCCAAAACATGAGAAAAATATTACTAGACACTTTCCAAAGTGTCAGAAATGAGTTGTGTCACTAAAAAGGGTATTAACGACACTTTAAGCTTTGTTAAGCACTTTAACGGATTACTATCCAACCGAACAACCGGAATATACCCGGAACATGAAAATATTGTCATTTTCATTATTCATCTTTTTCTGAGCAAGTTAGGGTCCCCGGAATATACCCCCATTGTAACGCGTGACACACAACTAACCGGGTTAAGCACTTAACTAACCTACTTAACCTAACTATTATCCTAACTAACTAGTTAGAATCGGACTAGTACCCCCCCCCCCATTGCAAACCGTCCCCATGTAGGGGGACACCCATGTCCTTATATTGATTATTTTAATCTTCTTGCTTAGTATCTAGAAGACATAGCATCCAATGGTTAAAAGTCTTGTTAATTGTCTATAAGTATCTAAGCTTTAACCATCATTCATTTCTCACTACACAACACAACTTCAAACACTCCTCTCTCTCTCTCAAAGGCTTCGGCCGAACACCCCCTTGAACACACAACCATTGTCGAGCTTTGATCTTGCCATCCCAAGTCGATACAAGTGTTACGGGTCACATACGAGGAGTCTTGGAGCAAACGGAAGGCGAAGGACCTCTCTACTTTTCTTTTATCCACGCATTTTTCGCATAGATTCTTCCCTAGCCTTGAGCTAGTGGTATGTTGCTTAAATCACCTTCTTGAACTATTTTAAAGTGGTTAATACGATGTGTAACAGTTAAAACTCGAAATCTTACAAGTTGAAGCTTAAAAGTCTAATAAAAACACTAAAAATGGTGGATAAAAGCTTATAAGTTGTGTAAAACTTGTAGTATTTGAATTGTGTGATTATTTGGACCCGATCTATGTTGTGGTAGCTCGGATCATCATTTAACCCGGTTTAGTCATGATCTTGGATTATGACATAAAGCTTGTTTAAGTATAACAAGGGTTAGAAGATGAAACTCTACCACACTCGAATCATGAACTTGTGTAAAAGTGTTTTAACTTGTAAAATAGTGATTAAAACTAGTAGATCTACGGATCTACAGGTGGTATTTTTAAAGGACCAAGTGTCAAGAAATCATGTTTTTCTAAAGACGGACCTTAGACTAACAAGAATGGTTTTTAGAACACACAAGTGTGTAAACACTTGTGTAACACAAAGTTTCGACAAAATAACTATTTTTGTAAAAGTTGACAAGAAGTTGTAAAGACGGAACTTCTCTAAAAACAAGGTTTTTTTTTTTACGAAACCGGATTGATTTATATAAAGATCCGCTAAAAGTAATGAGATTTACTTCACAGTTTGGATAAATCACAAGTTCATGAAATTTATGCGATTTATATACATATTTTGACTAGTTTGTGATTTGAACATTGTTTTGGTTGAATGTGAAAATTGTTGGTTGATTTGTAAAAGAAAATGATACGCTTGAAAGCGTGGCCACCTCCAGTTATAGAGGAAACTCTGGCGAAATTTTTCCAAAAGCCTAACACTTAGAAATATTTTCACTATAA
>JARYGA010032482.1:0-63423 GCA_030545235.1 Helianthus tuberosus | reverse complement strand
TTCCTGTGGTGAAGGAATTTCCTGATGTGTTCCCTGAAGATCTGCCAGGACTACCTCCGCAACGACAAGTCGAATTCCACATAGACTTGGTTCCAGGAGCCGCTCCTGTAGCCAAGGCACCCTATCGACTTGCGCCATCCGAAATGCAAGAATTATCTACACAACTTCAGGAGTTGTTGGATAAAGGATTCATAAGGCCAAGCTTCTCACCCTGGGGAGCTCCAGTATTGTTCGTGAAGAAGAAGGATGGATCATTACGGATGTGTATCGATTACAGGGAACTGAACAAGCTCACAATCAAGAATTGGTATCCACTACCGAGGATTGATGACTTGTTTGATCAACTGCAAGGATCAAGCTACTATTCCAAGATCGACCTTCGATCTGGATACCATCAGTTGAGAATCCAAGATGAAAGTGTGCCAAAGACTGCATTCAGAACACGCTATGGGCACTACGAATTTCTTGTAATGCCGTTTGGATTGACGAACGCGCCAGTGGTCTTTATGGACCTAATGAACCGCGTATGCAAACCATATCTCGATAAATTCGTGATTGTATTTATCGATGATATCCTGATTTACTCACGAACGAAAGAAGAGCACGAGCAACATCTCAGAACCATCTTGGAACTACTGAAGAAAGAAAAACTTTATGCAAAGTTCTCGAAATGCGAATTCTGGATTCGCGAAGTACAATTTCTTGGTCACGTGGTGAATGAGAAGGGCATTCATGTAGACCCATCCAAGATTGAAGCAATAAAGAATTGGGAAGCTCCCAAGACCCCAACTGAAGTTCGACAATTTTTGGGTTTAGCGGGCTATTATCGGCGATTCATCGAGAATTTCTCAAGGATAGCTCAACCGCTAACGACCCTTACCTAAAAAGACAAGAAATACGACTGGGGTCACAAACAAGAAGAAGCCTTTCAGCTACTTAAGAACAAGCTCTGCGATGCACCGATACTATCGTTACCCGAAGGCACTGAAGACTTCGTGGTATACTGCGACGCCTCACGACAAGGCTTGGGTTGCGTGCTCATGCAACGCCAAAAAGTCATCGCTTATGCTTCAAGACAACTGAAGGTTCACGAGAGAAATTATACCACTCACGACCTGGAGCTGGGCGCAGTGGTATTCGCCTTGAAGATTTGGCGACATTATTTATATGGTACTCGATGTACAATCTTCACAGATCACAAAAGCTTACAACACATATTTGATCAGAAGGAATTGAATATGCGCCAGCGACGTTGGGTTGAGCTGCTAAATGATTATGACTGTGAGATTAAGTACCATCCTGGAAAGGCGAACGTTGTAGCGGACGCGTTAAGCCGAAAAGAAAGGGTTAAGACCCTAAGGGTTCGAGCATTGGAAATGACGATTCGAACGAACCTCACTACACGCATTCGAGATGCACAACAAGAAGCTCTTAAAGGAGAGAACCGTAAAGCTGAATACCTACGGGGTATGCTTAAATACATGGCGCCAAATGAAGAGGGAGCCTTATACTTTAAAAAGCGCATTTGGGTTCCACTCTATGGTGGCCTACGAGAAGTCATCCTTGATGAAGCGCACAAGTCAAGATACTCGATCCACCCAGGGTCGGACAAGATGTATCAAGACTTGAAAGAGTATTATTGGTGGCCGAGACTCAAAAGCGACGTTGCTGTTTATGTTGGAAAATGCCTAACCTGTGCCAAGGTTAAGGCAGAATATCAGAAGCCGTCTGGCCTACTACAACAACCAGAGATTCCTGTATGGAAGTGGGAACAAATCTCGATGGACTTCATAACGAAATTACCCAGGACCCCGAGAGGGCACGATATGATATGGGTAATAGTTGATCGATTGACGAAGTCTGCGCATTTCCTACCAATCCGAGAGAAGGATAGCACTGGAAAGCTTGCTGAAATATACTTAAGAGAAATTGTGGCACGACATGGAGTGCCAATCTCAATCATTTCAGACAGAGATGGACGCTTTGTCTCAAGAATCTGGCAATCTTTTCAGGAAGCCTTTGGATCTCAGTTAGATCTGAGCACGGCATTCCATCCGCAAACAGACGGCCAGAGCGAACGGACTATACAAACGTTAGAAGATATGCTTCGCGCATGTGTCATGGATCTAGGCGGCAGCTGGGATACTCATCTACCTTTAGTTGAGTTTTCCTACAATAACAGTTATCATACGAGCATAAAAGCCGCGCCGTTCGAAGCTCTGTATGGCCGCAAATGCCGATCGCCCTTATGTTGGGCAGACGCTGGAGATAAGCGTATGGTTGGTCCTGAACTTGTACAAGAGACAACCGACAAGATTGCACAGATCCGAGAGCGCATTAAGGCGGCTCGAGAGCGACAAAAGAGCTACGCTGATCCGAATAGAAAATCGGTAGATTTCAAGGTGGGAGACAAAGTGTTGTTAAAAGTCTCACCATGGAAGGGCGTAGTCAGGTTTGGAAAGCGCGGAAAGCTGAATCCACGATACATCGGACCATTCAGAATATTGAAGAGAATTGGTACCGTGGCATACAAGTTGGAGTTACCGGAAGAACTTAATGGAGTACATGATACGTTTCATGTATCCAACCTGAAGAAGAGTCCAACACAAGAAAACGTGATCATCCCGATGGATGAAGTGCATATTGATGAAGCCCTCCGATTTACAGAGCAACCCGTTGAGGTTACCGACTGGAAAGTCAACAAGACTAGGAGGAGCAGTGTGAAGCTTGTCAAAGTACGTTGGAGCTCTAAGCACGGACCCGAGTACACATGGGAACGTGAAGACCAGTTCAATAAAAAGTATCCCCACCTATTCAAGAAGACTCCAGCGAGAGTGAGTTTAGCCTGAATTTCGGGACGAAATTCTTTTAACGGGGGGAGACTGTGACAACTGGCCCACACCGGTAATTTCCGTACACATTAATTATTGCTTAATGACTGCAATTATATGCTTAATTGTCAGCAATGTCTGAACACGTGATTAAACAAGTGAATTCATGCACGTTGTATACTACAAAATATTGCTTTATGCATAAACGAGAGCGTTGCGTCAAATATAATAGTAAACTCACCGGTAAGACACACTGTGTCAACAGAACTGCAGAAAGCAGTCAGACAATAAAATTGGAGCCTAGGTGTAGGTCCGACAACAAGAATGCATTAAAACCCAAGAGTACATACAAGGGTTTAATATATATGCAATACGGAAGCAAAAACAAGCACTAAAAAGCACCCGAAACGCACTTTAAGTGCAGAATTTACATAATTCAGCATTTAGACATATGAATATTTTGCAGAAATGTCGTTTTATTATCCAGAATATTTCCCTAAGTGTTGGGAATTGATAGTGTTATAAAAAGATACTTATTAAACACTAAAAGGTGCAATTTAGCACTTTAACGAATCGGTATGTAACCGAACAACCGGAATATACCCGGAACATAAAAATACTGTCAATAACATTGTTTATCTCTTTCTAAGCCAGTTAGGGTCCCTGAATACCCTAACGACCGTCATAACACACGACACACAACTAACCGGGTTAAGCACTTAACTAACTTACTTAACCTAACTAATATCCAACTAATTAGTTGGAATCGAACTAGACCCCCCCCCCCCTCTTTAGAAACCGTCCCCATGTGGGGGAACATACCTTGTACCCTTGTGATTATTATAATCCTAATGTTTAGTATCTAAAGGACATAGTATCCATTGGTTAAACTTGTTTGAGATTGTCTATAAGTTGCAAGTTTTGCACACCATCACCTTCACTTAACACACACCACTTCACAACTCTCTCTCCCTCTCCTAGAGCTTACGGCCGAACACCCCACACCCATCCATCCATCTTTCAAGTTTGATCTTGCAAGTTCCAAGCATCTACAAGTGTTAAGGGTCGCATATAAGGAGCCTTGGAGCAAACGGAAGGCGGAGAACCTCTCTACTTTGCTTTTATCCACCCTATTTGCGCTTAGATTCTTCCCTAGCCTCGAGCTAGTGGTATGTTGCATAAATCACCTTCTTGAACTATTCTAAAGTGGTTAAAATGTTATGTAACGGCTAAAACTCGTAAACATACAAGTTGATACATAAAAGTCTACTAAAAATACTTGTAATGATGGTTAAAAGCTCAAATGTTGTGTAAATCTTGTAGTAATTGATTTGTGTGGTTATTTGGACCCGATCTATGTTGTGGTAGCTCGGATCATCATTTAACCCGGTTTAGTCATGATCTTGGATTATGACATAAAGTTTGTTTAAGTGTAACAAGGGTTAAATGATGAAACTCTACCACACACGAATCATGAACTTGTGTAAAAGCGATTTAACTTGTGAAATAGTGTTTAAAACTAGTAGATCTACGTATCTACAAGCGGTACTTTCAAAAGACCAAGTGTCCAAGAAATCATATTTTCTAAAGCCGAGTCTTACATGAAAAATAATGATTTTAGCAAACACACGAGTATGTAAACACTTGTGTAACACAAAGTTTCGACAAAATAACTATTTTTGTAAATGTTTACCGGAAGTTGTAAAGATGTAACTTCTTTAAAAGCGAGACTTTCAAGAAACAAAGTTGGTCTATACAAAGATCCACTAAAAATAATGGAAAGATACTACCTATTTTGGGAAAAACCACAAGTTCATGTATTTCTGCGATTATATCTATTTTAACTAGTTGCATATTGTTTATTGTTGAATGAGGAAATTGTTGATGATTTAAAAGAAAATAAACACATGTTTTGAAAACATGGGAAACCTCCATTTTTAGGGGAAACTCTGTCAAAATTTTTATAAATTTTGACACTTAGAAAAATATAAGTTTTTGAGAAACTTATTCCCTAAAAATGTGTTTAAAAGCATTACCAAGGTTTCCCTAATTTTTGGTGATAAGAAATGAGGATTTCTTCAAGAATAAAAATGGATATAAGTATGTATATTTTTGAGAGAAAAATATATATTATTTGATCACCAACTTATGTGCTAAGTGTATATAGTATGTGTTATACGTACTAGTGTATTAAGACTTAAAAATACACTAAATACTCGTGAGGAGTATAAACATAAAAATACACATACAACATACAAGATACGTAATTCGGGTGCGAAGTGCAAAACACAAAAGACTTATATTTATTTTAGAGGAAATAATATAAGTAAGATACGTAGTTAAAAATATGAAATATTTTTAACACAACAATACGAATACAAAAGAGAGTGACTGTACTTGTGCGATACAAGTCTAGTGACTAACATTAAGAAAACGCGTATAGGTTACGACGTTAATTAAGCAAATCCGGTGAAGTTTACGACGCACAGGAACGCAAAGTTGTGAGTTCATGCTCCCCCTTTTCTCTTAACTGTTTTCAGTTTTATAACTTCGGGGGTGAAATACATGTTACAAATATTACAATGTTTACAAATGGTATGATGGATACAAGAATGATACGAGAAATCGTGTCACGAATAGGGTACCATAAGCACCATTAATCGTGTACATACTTAGACCGCAGAACAAAAGGTTAGATCTAATGGGTTCCGGGCAGCCCCACTGTTGGCCACTCTTTTACCAAGCAGTGTTTTTGTGTCTCAGTCGTAAACCGACTACAGAAAAATGCCTATGGTTTGGTGACTTCCTATGTCGTGTCACATGTTAATGGCTTTGCAACCCATTAACACATGATACATACAGAAATATTTGACTTATACATGAGTACGTGGTGTACACAAAAGACTTGATTTATACAAAAGACAAATTATGTTTTCATACAAAGTATACAAACGTGAAATACAAAAACTGCATGAATTCACACCAACTTTATGTTGACGTTTTTCCAAAACTCACATGTATTTCAGGTAACTAGGATGGATGTGCGCGTGGTATTACTCATGCTCGTGGATGTCGCTTCGTTTATCTTTAAATAAAGTTGTGACTTTTGAGACAATATGTTATCTCGTGTTGTAAACACTTGACATATGTTTTCAGTAATGTAATATTTGAAGATATTTTTGAGCATGTAGTATGTTTACTCTTCGTATGCAATGAGAACCTTTCATGATCACACCTCGTGCTTCCGCCGCAGAAAGGGGTGTGTCAAAATAAACATATTAGAAGTGTTAGAACGAAAACGGGTAAACCCCAAGAGCCATATAACGAAAGCGTTTGGTAGTCATTAGAAATGGAGGGTTCCATAAATGAGCTAAACGAGTCGAATAATTGTTTAGTAAATAGTAAAAGTGTGTTTAGAATAGCATTTGGAAAATGACGGATTACAAGAGCGTGAAACCATAGATTTGGTAATGAAACGCCGGTGATCATAATCCCCGGATGTTGGGTAAATACGTCTTGCGGACATAAAATTTGTTAGTGGTTAAATTAACGCAAAAGCTAAACGGGTCAAATAAATACATAAGGAATTTATAGACTTTCAGCCCATACATCCAATTTTTGATATAATAATCTTGATAGATGAATTGGTAGTTTAATCACGGACGCGTAGGAAAAAGAATCACCTAAAACGGACGCCTAGATAGAAAGTTATGAACTTTTAAAGTTGAAATTGTTGGAAAATTTAGTGCTGGGCAAATATGCAGGTCCAGGAACTGGACCCGCTGGAAAACCTGTTTCCCCGCGACAGGATCCCATAGTTGGGGCGCGACACGCGACAGATTAAAGGACGCCTTCCGCGACACGCGAGAGGCATGATTTTGGAAATTTTATTTTTATTTTCATCGTTTGATATTGGAACTTGATTATACTTGTTTATATGTTGTCAAAACTAACATTTAAGTTGGTTTTGATGTTAGGTAATGTTGGCGATACTCCGGATGGCGATCAAGCAATATGTCAGAGAACCGAACACAACACTTTTGAAGCTTCCGCGTTAATATAATTTTTTTTAACTAAATGTGAACATGTAACTCTTGTCGTCACTTTTGTATGTTTTAAACTAGTAGGGATGTTAATCCTAAATACTCTAATTATGTAAGAATATTAAACGTAACAGTTTCTTTTTGTTAACCCGCATTTTACGCAAACTAAATGCGTATTTAGTAGTAAATTCATATTAAATTAATACGGGTGTTACAGACTTGCCTTTAGTGTAACCTTTGATTATTTCTGCACTTTTGCATTTTTTAAGAGATTATCTTAGTTATAGTAGCAGGCCCCTCTTTTGAAGGTGACGTTACCTTCAACCCAGTAGTTTGAGTCAGCAAGGATACAATCCTAAAGGGTTGGATTATTGAAAGATAATTAATTAAGTTATTAATGCGTAATGTGGTAGGCCCCTCTTTTGAAGGTGACGTTACCCCCGGCTAAGTAGTTTGAGTCAGCAGGGATACAATCCTAAGTAGTCGGGTTAATGTTTTAATAGTAGCTTACATATGAGGGGATCAAGAAATTCGAACCCCCGCCATCCAATACCAGTGGATATTGAAGGAGGTCCTACTAAGCTTGACCCAAGTCCTTGAAGGATCTATACACTGAACAAGGCAAGACTCTTACCAAACCATTCCCTTAACCCCCGACCAGGTAGCCAACATATCTTCATATAGACCGTGGAGATATGAATGGTGTAAATCTTTTATTTTATATAGACAGTAAAATAACGCCAAGACACCACGTACAAATGATAAGGAAGATTCACCTTCAACATAAGAAACTAGTTATTAAAGTCATTAATACATAACCAAATAAAAAGTGCGAAAAGATTAAAAATAAAAAAGTATTACACTAAATGCTTGTCTTCACCAAGTGATGTAAGAGACTTAGGCAAACATGGCCTTTGATTGTCAAGAACTCTTACTATCAATCTTGGATCCCGAGACTACTACACACACTCTATGATGGATGATGGATGATGGATGATGGATGATGGTGGTGGATGTGGGTTGTGATGGTGGTGGTGGGTAGGTGAAGTGTGAGAGAGGTGGTTTGCCAAGGGATGAGTTGCAAGTGAGCCAAGCACCCCTATTTATAGCCTGCACAGAAGCCCGGACACGGCCCCGTGCCCGTTGGGCACGGCCCCGTGTCCACCCATCTTTTGTTTCTTCATTAATTGCAGTTTGTCTTCATTAGTTGACCACGCCCCCGTGTCCGCTGGGCACGACCCCGTGTGCAGAAGCGTATCTGTACTATCAAGATTTGCCTAGATTCTGCGAATCTAAGCATTGACCACGGCCCCGTGTCCGGTGGACACGCCCCCGTGTTGGGTGATAGAAGCTTCTACAACTTTGTCTTTTCTGCAGACACTTGGGCACGCCCCCATGCTCATTGAGCACGGGGCGTGTTCAGGCTTCTGTTCTCTTGTTTTTGCTTGGGAGGATGATGTCGAGGGGTCGGGCATGAACGTTTCTTCCTTTTCTTGTATTATTGTTAGATTTGACTGCATTTTTGCTTCTTTTGTTCATTTAAGCTTATTTAACCCTGAAAATACAAAAGGAAGACAATCACACTTTTTCCAACATTAGTACTAAAAAAAGTTAGTTTTATGCCTTATTTGATGTAATTTATATGTTGCATTTTGCACAAATCAAATACCCCCACACTTGAATCTTTGCTTGTCCTCAAGCAAAACTCTTTATAATGTGGCTTTACACTCCCAAATGGAATGGGTAGAAGAGAAGGTTTTGGGCTTGTCTTTGAGTGTCGGGATTCCAAGATTTTTATTAGGTTTTATTTTTATGTTATTTACAATCCTATTCGTCATGATTTATTTAGAACATTTCATAAGAGAAATTATTTATTTGGGCATAACATGTATTTTTAAAATTCCATTTATATACAAGTTCACATACCTCACGGGAGATCACACAACACTCGGCCGAAGATGTATTTTTGTGAAACACTCGAGAGCGGAATGGAACTTACTTCTACCATATGCTTGCCAAGCAATCAATCCTCCTCCTTTTTAACTATAAACCTTCGTAAATATCAAGAGGACTTTTGGGGAAGGGGTAGGCTTGGGTTACAGGTAGGTGGTTGGGTTAGTGGTTAGTAGAAAAGGGCGAAAGGCGTAAAAAGTGTCGGTTTTCGTAAAACATTTTGTTTTTGTGAATTTTTATTTCAATGAAGCATTATTCAAACAAGCCTTCTTTTGATGAGTTTTGTTTGTTTATTGCTAACTTCATTTTTTTAATAATAAAGTCATAAGAAAACCGAGCTTTGTTACTAAAATAAAGGGTTTAAAATGAAAAAGGGTTTTAGTGGGCAAAAGGGTGTGTGTTTTGGGTTTAGAAATGAAAAGGTTTAGGCTCAAAGGGGTTAACTAGGGGGATTTTGGGTAGGTGGTAAAAAAAAAGAAAAATAATGGTGTTGAAATAAAAAGGGTTAGTCCTAATGCCTCTATCATTTACTTACTTGAGTTTAAGTTGGTAAGGACCGGGAATGTATCGTCGTGGCATGTTCTAGAGTCGTAAGAAACCAAGCGGCTATTCACACAAGAAACGAAAAATGAGCATTTAGTTTAAAGATGTGTATTTGTATGCTCAATAAAGGCTCAAAACTCACTTTTTGTGGGAATGGGTTTTTATGTGATCAAGTATATATAATCAAATTTTAACTAGATTTGTCATGCCGTTTCGTAATTTTTTTATGTTGGTTCTTTTTATCACGACGCTATCGGTTGTAAATTTATAAAAATATAACCTTTTTAAAACTTGTAATTCCCAAGTTAAACCAAGATAAGTAAAAAAAATGAAAAGTTTTTGAAAAACTTTTGGGGTGATTAGCAGTTCCAATAGAGTTTTGTGTAAGGCTTGTAATTAGGACTTGCAAAATTCAAGGTTTTAGCATCCCCACCCCACACTTAAATTACACATTGTCCTCAATGTGTCCCAAAAATAAGTTTTTAGGTTGATTGAATGTGTAAAAGGTGTGTTAAAGAAAAAAATTATGTTATTGGGCGTCTGGACACGGCCCGTGCTTGCTGAGCATGACCCCGTGGTCAGATTGCCAGTAACGAAAACTTACAGATAGTGGACACGGGGGCGTGTTTGGTGAACACGGCGCCGTGTTTGGCGAAAGTCTGCATAATTTAAACAAACAGCAGGTCTGGGCAATGGGCACGGGGGCGTGTCGACTAAACACGGCCCTGTGTGGACAAACTGCAAAGGTGTAAAACAGGTCTCTGGCTTCGGTTTTGTTGTCCCGGATTTAGTGGCACTAATGTTTAGTGCTCTAAGCCTCGTATGTACCTGTTTAACTAATAAATGCCACACCAAACAATAGCCAACATCCTAAATTACCATTGTTCAACCATCCACATCACAAAGTTAAAATAAAAGAAATGCAGAAAATTAAAAGTGTTAAGGAAATAAAATTGTTCAACAAATGGCACGCAGGCCAAGTAATTGTTTATGAGAATAAGGGGTTAACCTGATAGACCTCCAACCAAGAACCGCTACCTCCACTCCTCCAGCTCAATCCATATCCTCGCCTTCATCATCATCACCTCCTCCGTGGCCCGCCATGTACTCCCGGATGTTCCCAATGTCATCCTGTATGTCGGAGATGTTTCTCTCTATTGCTCCGACCCGGGCGTACGTGTTACTGGCCAGGTTGTAGGTGTTCCTGGTGCACATAAGGTTTTCCTGCAATAAATCATGTAAACTTTGAAAGTTAGGAAAATCGCCTCCTTGAGAGGAGGATTGACCCGGATCCCCTGGTGCTGGTAGTGGTACTGAGGAGGAGGACAGATGTGTGGTGCGTGTAAGACGAGTGCCTCTTGCAGGTTCCATGCATGCCCTTGAACTCTTTGAAAACTGACCGTCCCGTCATCCGCTTCATAGATCAAGTTCATGGAGCGGCAAATGACCATGTCCACCCTCCCCGACCATGGGCTCTTTTGGAAAGACCTTGGCATCCTATCAACAAAATGTTTGAAAAGGCGGTAAATCCATCCTCCAAAGAAGATAGGTGTTGGGGGAGTAGCAAGTTGGTTCAGGTGCATGTTTCAGAGTAGTAGGTATGGAACATCAAGGTTGGTACGGGTGTGAATGCAATGGAGGACCACCAGATCTTGTAACCCTACAACGCCACTACTGTTGTAACATCTGTGCTTGTAATCATTGTGAACAATTCTGTTATCAATAAAACAATGTTATTTGATCCCAATGTTTGTTTGTTTGTGTTTTACATTTTTCATGTTTTGACTTTTATTCAATTTCAAACTTTACATCGCTTTCTGGAGAGTTATACACAAACTGATGCGTAAACGTAATCAGTTTAATGCGACAAATACTCCGGAACATCAACATATACTTAACATACCTTAAATAACCTTTACATAACTTAGAAATAAGTTTTAAAGGCTTTGGTATGGCAAAAACAAGTTAATTCGCTTACAGGGACTAAACTTGACAAACTGCGAAAGTATGCCAATTTGAACTGTAATGAACATTCCGAAACATGACCATAAGTTAAACACACCTTAAATATCCTTTATATAGCTTAGAAATAGGCTTTGAGGGGTTCGGTGTGCTAAAATAAACTTTTGGGTCAATCAGGGACTAAAAGCGTCAAAAAGTGCACAAGTTTGCACTTTCGCGCATAACTTACGTTCTGAATACATTCGGACATCCAAAAATTTATGTAAGCCCTAAAATATTTTATTTTAGTGTTTGGCATGAGAAAAATCCATTCGTCGCGCAATTTGGATCGTTTTTCGCGCTTATGCGCATTCCGTCGTAATTAAGCGAACATCGCGATCGTACGACCAAACGAACTGACAACCGACATATTTTTGAGCATGTTTCATGTCCACAATGTTTAGGAATCATTTTAGGGCCTTGAAGTTGGCTTTACGGGCCTTAGAAGTGTCGGAAATGAGCTTAAACACCAACAGGGACTGAAACTGTCAATATACAAAGTTGTTTCTGATCAGACAAGGCCATGCGGCCCGCCTAAGTTTATGTACATATTCACGTGGGCCGCGTCAGGCTCCCAGATCAGATAAGATCAATTAGTCAGCAGATTTCAGCTGATTAACTCACAACCACACACTCACACTTGCCCTTTCAGCTCATGAGAGGCCATTTTTAGTCACCACAACTTTCCAACAAGTGTACGCACGGGATTCGATCACATTTTCCAAGAAACGATCCTAACGGTTCGGGAAATCCTATAAATACCCATCACATTTTCACTCATTCCTCACAAGAATCTGATCTAAAAGACTCTAAGTTGGAACCATTGTTTCATACCTGAGTTATTTGGATCAAGATTAGCATTCGGGGACCCTTCGTAAGTATTCCTTCGTTCTTTTATTGCTTTTCGAGTCCGAAAGTCAAACTTTGTTTGACTTTCTGCGTTGACCAGTTTATGGTCAACGCGAAGTTCGTTTGAACTTCGCAACGTGATTGTAATCACGATGGTTATAGTCCCTTGGGACTATGCCTACTGATTACCACGTTGTCTAGGGTCATAAGGGTAAGCGATCTAATAAATCGCTTATACCTTCGAACCCGACCCATTTGGTCGATCATTAGGATCCGACCAAATACATTAGGTGACCATAGCATATAGGGAATAACCTTCCGAGGTTATACCTTATGGTCGCTTCGTTTAAGTAGTTGTATGATAGGTAGTTTATATGCCTTAGGTAAATTACCAAAATACCCCTTTGATGCCAAAATTCATTTTAAACATATGTAACATAACTTTTGACATCTAAACTGATCTGACAACAATATTAGACATGTTAAGGCATATGTTACTTGTCATAGGACTAGTTAGGCGGTCCGAACGCGTTTTACGCGAACGACGCATTAAAGTAGCATAAGCTTCCTAAACGGGTCGTAATGGGTCGTAAGCACTTAGGGTAGGTTTCATTTAGTATGTAGGCTTTGTTAAACCATATAACACGAGTCTCCATACTCGTTTGGTTTACGAACCCTCACTCTATCTAAATCTTCCGATTTAGGTCCGGTTTATTAACATAGTTACCTATACTAGGTGCCGTTTGATTCCGTGATCTCTAGCATTGCTTGGTGGTTATCTTAGGACTTCTGAGCGATCTCAAGTGAGTACATAGACCCCTCTTTTACTGTTTTCCAAACTGTTTTGGGGTGAAACACATGTGCCTACTTGTTACTTTCATGCTTTCCATGTTTTCACATCATATACCTGCTATGTTCGTTAGTACATTGTTTTACATTACATTTCATGCTATGTATGCCCATTGTGTGCGTACTTAGTACATTGTTTTACATTACATTTCATGCTATGTATGCCCATTGTGTGCGTACTTAGTACATTGTTTTGCCCATTGTGTGCGTACTTAGTACATTGTTTTACATTACATTTCATGCTATGAATGCCCATTGTGTGCGTACTTAGTACATTGTTTTACATTACATTTCATGCTATGTATGCCCATTGTGTGCGTACTTAGTACATTTTTTTACATTACACTTCATGCTATATATGCCCATTGTGTGCATACTTAGTACAATTGTTTACATCACATGCTTTTATATTGGTATGACATTTGGTTTGTTTAACATGGAACAATATATTCATTAACATTAACTACGCCGTTCGTTAGTAGGTAGTGGTACCATAGGAATTGACAACTCCCGTTCCTGAAATCCTGGGTTTGTTTGGATTGGAAGGAATGACCGAATTCGATATACATAACTTAGATAAACCTTTAATTTGTTTAAGGGTTTATCGCCACAGTCTCAAGGCTTGGATGTATGCATTTTCACAATACCGCATAGATGTTTATATCAGTATAGCATGCATTTGTTACACAAAACATAACTTTGATTTAAACCATGTTTTACTTCAATACCTTGTTTTTGTGCATTTTACATATGGTTTAGTTGATATATTTCACATACCATACATGACATTGATATACACAATTCATGATTTACATTAAACACAGACATTTGATATGGTTTACACAATAACATTTTGACATTTGATTATACATAAACAAATTACATTGGTGGTTTGGTTTGAGTAAGTGATTTAAGTAACAAGGCATGTGTAATATGATACAAGCATGGTGGATACGCCGCTGGTACTTCCTATATATAAGTGTTTGTATGGTATTACATATCGTAGCGTTATTTAAATCATTCCAATTTATGACACATGACATTTTATACAAATAACATACTTTTTACAAGACACTGTTTACAAACAACTTATCTTACACAAACTCATTTTTACATGGTTATTCATTTAACCTTACATTTATTTATACATATCATCTGAACTTATTGTTTTTCAAACGATTTACAAAACAAAGCAAATTACAAGGTTCCTGACTAAACATTTTCTTAAACACAAGTCATGAATCATATTTTTACAAAACCTATGTATCTCACAGGCATTTTTATGCTGACGTACCTATTTTCACATGTGTTTTCAGGAGCCTTTCTATAGGATGATGATCGTGACACTAGGGCGGACCTGTGCCTTAGAGACATAAAACGAAGATAGACTTAGTTTAATTATGTTTTGTACTCTTGTTTTTGTTTAAGAATATGTAACTCTTGTGTTGATAAATAAAATACAACTTTGGATGCCATGGTTATGAAACAATTAATTCTGTTACAACACTCCCCGACGTTTTCCGCCACGTTTTGTATGTTATACGTGGTCGGGGTGTGACAGAAGAGTTGGTATCAGAGCCAATGGTTATAGGGAATTAGGTTGTTAGTAATGCTTTGACCTAGACTATAACTTTCTAGGAACCTAACACAAGTTATCTTGTGTTTAGATCTTAAAACATGCACATCACCTATCCTTAGGTGATTATCAAAACAAGAACCCAATTTTCGAAACGATTTTTGAAAACACAATCTTCTGTTTTTGGATAATTTATTACATGGTTTTGAACCCTCTTTTGTAAGGTTTTGAACCCTTCCAGTTTAACTAAAATTTTTGGCTTTATGCCTTTGAATTTTCAAAAATCTCGTCAAGGTTTTGGGTATTAAATAATGTGAACACGTGCAAACTGGAAGAGTGAATGCCTGTATTCTGGGTTTTCTGTCTAGGCAAGCACTTCGTATATATCTCATCAGACGCGAGACCAGTTGTGCTTACCTGGGAATTCTTGGGATGAGTGTTCACTTATAGGCGAGCATGTCTTCGCGATACATTACTTTTGATCCATTTACTTTGATTAGTCACTGTGTGTCGTTTGTTAGCTTAGTAATGCGGACGAATGACCACCATCTTTTCTCCTGTTAATTTTGTTTCATCTCATTCTCTTCATCCAATCATCTCACTCGTTCCCTTTCATGTTTCCTCTTTTAGAATGCCTCCTCGACGCGAAAACCAGATAGCGACTGCCGAACTGGCAGAAATCATTGCGCAGCAGATGGCTGCTCAATTCCCAAACCTCTTTGCTCAATGGAACCAAGCCAACAACAACAACAATGCTCCATGCAAATACAAGGATTTTAACTCGGCTAAACCACTCAAGTTTAGTGGTTCTGAAGGAGCGACTGGGCTTCTTCAATGGTTCGAGAGCATTTAGAATACTTTCCGTCATGTTCAGTGTCCGGATAATCGCAAGGTCGAGTTTTCTTCGAGCGTGTTTCAGAAGAGGGCTCTTACATGGTGGAATGGGGTAATGAGAGACCGTGGTGCAGAAGTTGCACTAGCACAGACATGGGCTGAACTTAGAGCTCTTATGATGAGGGAGTTTTGTCCTCGTCATGAACAACGAGCGTTGGAGAAGGAGTTTGATGACTTGAAACAAGATAGTGGCGAGCACAGGGCATATACTGATAGGTTTGAGGAGTTGAGTCTGCTTTGCCCGACTATGGTTACCCCACTCGACAAGGCTATCGAAAGGTACATCGACAGCCTACCTGACTCAGTGTAAGACATCATTACTGGTAGTAACCCTGCCACACTCCGTCAGGCGATCGAGTTATCAGCGACATTGACTGAGTCGCAGATTCGGAAGAATAAATTACACAGGAAGGGTGACAAGGGCAAGAAACAGTCGTCTGACAAGGAAGATAGCAAGAAAGGTCAAAACAAGAATGGAAAGGATTCTGGTTCATCAAAAAGGGAAAGGAAGCGTAAGGCTTCCCAAAACTATGCTGTCACTGCCCAAGCTAACCAGGCAGCTCCCAACCAACCCGCACAGCCTCCAGCGAAGAAGCCCTATTCAGGGAATGCACCTTTGTGCGGTGCAACAGTCACCATCAGCCGCAACATCAGTGCCATTTCTGTACTAACTGTGGGAAGTCAGGTCATCTTGCCGATGTTTGTCGGTTTGCTCAGAATCGGGCAGTTCAGAACCCGGCTCAACAAGTTGCTCAGCCTCCTGCTCAGCAACAGGGTCAAGCTGCACGACCACACTACCCACCAGGTGCTTGTTATAACTGTGGGGATCTGACCCATTACAGAAACCGGTGCCCAAGACTGGTTAACCAGAATCAGAATCCAAATCAGAATCAGGATCTGGCTCGAGGGCGAGTCTTTAACATGAATGCTCAAGAGGCACAAGCAGACAATGAAGTGGTGAACGGTACGTTCTTTATTAATAATCAGCCTGCATCTGTTCTTTTTGATTCGGGTGCCGACAAGAGTTTTGTGTCATTGTCTTTTGAGCCAATGCTTCGCGTGTCTGGAACAAAACTAGGTAAACCTTTGACAGTAGAGGTTGCTAGTGGTCAACCCATTATTCTTGATTCTATTCTTCGCAACTGCCAGTTGAACCTTAACGATCATCTTTTTCCTATCGACCTCACGCCTATGCAACTTGGAAGCTTCGACGTCATTGTGGGTATGGATTGGTTATCCAAGCATCGCGCAGAGATAGTTTGTTCTGAGAAGATTGTTCGTGTGCCGCTTTCGACAGGTGAGATCCTACAGGTTCGTGGTGAGAAGCCTGCCGGTGGTCTCAAACTCATGTCTTGTTTTAAAGCTCGGAAATATCTGTGGAAGAATTATGTGGCCTTCTTAGCACATGTTACAGCAGATAAAGGCAAGGGTAAGTCTATTTCAGATATTCCTGTCGTTCGGGATTATTCTGAAGTATTCCCTGAAGATTTACCTGGTCTACCTCCAGCACGCCAAGTCGAGTTCCGCATTGATCTCATACCTGGTGCAAATCCCATTGCCAGAGCTCCATATCGTCTTGCACCGTCTGAGATGCAAGAGTTGTCTAATCAGCTTCAGGAACTCTTTGACAAAGGTTTTATACGTCCTAGCTTTTCACCTTGGGGTGCTCCCGTTCTTTTTGTCAAGAAGAAGGATGTATCTTTTAGGATGTGTATCGATTATCGTGAGCTTAACAAGCTTACCATCAAGAATCGATATCCCCTACCGCGCATAGACGACCTCTTTGATCAGTTACAGGGCGTTTCTTATTTTTCGAAGATTGATCTGCGTTCCGGGTATCATCAACTTCGGGTGCATGAAGAAGATATTCCCAAGACAGCGTTCCGTACTCGTTATGGGCATTATGAATTCACAGTCATGCGATTCGGTTTGACTAATGCTCCCGCTGTTTTCATGGACTTAATGAATAGGGTCTGCAAGCCTTATTTGGATCAGTTTGTCATTGTTTTTATTGACGACATCTTGATATACTCTAAGACGCGAGCTGATCACGAGCAACATCTTCGTCTTACTCTGGAACTCCTAAAGAAAGAGCAACTTTTCGCCAAATTCTCCAAGTGCGAATTTTGGCTTAAAGAAGTTCAATTCTTAGGACATATTATCAACGAACAAGGTATTCATGTAGATCCCTCCAAGATCAGTGCGATTAAGGATTGGGATACGCCTACTACTCCTACTGAAGTTCGTTCTTTTCTTGGTCTAGCGGGTTATTATTGCCGCTTCATTGAGAACTTCTCAAAGATTGCAGTTCCTCTAACTGCTCTAACTCAGAAGAACAAACCCTTTGATTGGGGATTCAAGCAAGAGGAAGCTTTTCAACACTTGAAGTAGAAACTTTGTGACGCGCCTGTTCTGACCTTGCCTGAGGGCAATGATGATTTCGTCGTTTATTGCGATGCATCTAAATTGGGTCTTGGCTGTCTTCTAATGCAAAGGAACAAAGTCATAGCATATGCATCGAGGCAGTTGAAGATACATGAGAAGAACTACACCACTCATGATCTTGAGTTGGGTGCAGTTGTTTTCGCTCTTAAGATCTGGAGACACTATTTGTACGGTACAAAATGTGTGGTTTTCACAGACCACAAAAGTCTTCAGCATATCTTCAACCAGAAAGAACTCAACATGAGGCAACGACGTTGGGTCGAGCTTCTAAACGACTATGACTGCGAAATTCGCTATCATCCTGGTAAGGCGAATGTCGTAGCCGATGCATTGAGTCGTAAGGAACGTACTAAGCTTCATTGTGTTTGTGTTCAATCTGTTATTCAAGCTCGATCCGATATCCAAGCACGCATTTCTCAGGCTCAACAATCTTGTGTTTCACAAGGTTTGATGGATAAGGAATTTCCCTATCACATAACACCTGCTCTTGAACTGAAGGATAATGGATCATATTACTTCATGGACCGTTTGTGGGTCCCAAGCCAGGATGATCTTCATACCTTGCTTATGGATGAAGCCCATAAGTCTCGTTATTCTATTCACCCGGGCTCAGATAAGATGTATAAGGATCTTCGTATTCACTATTGGTGGCCTGGTATGAAGAAAGACATTGCCTTATACGTATCAAAATGCCTTACTTATCTTAAGGTTAAGGCTGAACATCAACGTCCTTCTGGTTTATTGGTGCAACCAGAGATCCCAGTTTGGAAATGGGAAAACATTACTATGGATCTCATTACTAAACTTCCGCGCACAAAGAAGGGTCATGATGCCATCTGGGTAGTTGTTGATCGTCTTACTAAGTCAGCGCATTTCTTGCCAATCCGTGAGGATTTTCCTGCTGACAAACTTGCTAAAATCTATGTGGATGAAATTGTAGCTCGACATGGTGTTCCCTTGAACATCATTTCTGACAGAGATGCTCGTTTCACTTCTCATTTTTGGAGAACCATGCAATCTGCTATGGGGACCCAACTTAACCTTAGCACAGCTTATCATCCGCAAACGGATGGTCAATCTGAAAGAACAATCCAGACTCTGGAGGATATGCTTAGAGCTTGTGTGATCGATTTTGGTGGTAGTTGGGATTCACATATTCCATTAATTGAATTCTCCTACAACAACAGTTATCACACCAGTATCAAAATGGCTCCTTTCGAAGCTCTCTATGGTCGAAAATGTCGTTCACCAGTCTGCTGGAATGAGATCGGCGAGGCTCAGCTTACTGGACCTGCCCTCATTTTAGAGACAACTGATAAGGTCAAGAAAGTTCGTGATAACCTTCAGACAGCTAGAAGCCGTCAAAAGAGTTACGCGGATCCAAAACGCAAGCCCTTGGAATTTCAAGTCGGTGATCGAGTATTACTTAAGGTCTCACCTTGGAAAGGTGTGATCAGATTTGGAAAGAAAGGAAAACTTGCACCTAGATACGTTGGACCATTCAAGATCGTCGAAAGAATCGGAAATGTAGCCTACAGACTTGAGTTACCTCCTGAACTTGGAAATGTTCATCCAACCTTTCACGTGTCCAATCTCAAGAGGTGTTTAGCTGATGAGAACCTCCACATACCACTTGACGAAATTCGTGTTGGTAAAACACTGAAATTTGTTGAGAAACCTGTGGAAATCATGGAACGTGAAGTCAAGTGGCTCAAACGCAAGCGCATTCCTTTGGTCAAAGTTCTATGGGAAGCTAAATGTGGACCCGATTTTACTTGGTAATGCGAAGATCAAATGAAGACGAAATATCCGCATCTTTTCCCACAAGTTTCCTCTAAATAAATTTCGGGACGAAATTTCCACAAGTAGGGGAAACTGTAACATCTGTGATTGTAATCATTGTGAACAATTCTGTTATCAATAAAACAATGTTATTTGATCCCAATGTTTGTTTGGTTGTGTTTTACATTTTTCATGTTTTGACTTTTATTCAATTTCAAACTTTACATCGCTTTCTAGAGAGTTATACGCAAACTGATGCGTAAACGTAATCAGTTTAATGCGAAAAATACTCCGGAACATCAACATATACTTAACATACCTTAAATAACCTTTACATAACTTAGAAATAAGTTTTAAAGGCTTTGGTATGGCAAAAACAAGTTAATTCGCTTACAGGGACTAAACTTGACAAACTGCGAAAGTATGCCAATTTGAACTGTAACGAACATTCTGAAACATGAACATAAGTTAAACACACCTTAAATATCCTTTATATAGCTTAGAAATAGGCTTTGAGGGGTTCGGTGTGCTAAAATAAACTTTTGGGTCAATCAGGGACTAAAAGCGTCAAAAAGTGCACAAGTTTGCACTTTCGCGCATAACTTACGTTCTGAATACATCCGGACATCCAAAAATTTATGTAAGCCCTAAAATATTTTATTTTAGTGTTTGGCATGAGAAAAATCCATTCGTCGCGCAATTTGGATCGTTTTTCGCGCTTATGCGCATTCCGTCGTAATTAAGCGAACATCGCGATCGTACGACCAAACGAACTGACAACCGACATATTTTTGAGCATGTTTCATGTCCACAATGTTTAGGTATCATTTTAGGGCCTTGAAGTTGGCTTTACGGGCCTTAGAAGTGTCGGAAATGGGCTTAAACACCAACAGGGACTGAAACTGTCAATATGCAAAGTTGTTTCTGATCAGACAAGGCCATGCGGCCCGCCTAAGTTTATGTACATATTCACGCGGGCCGCGTCAGGCTCCCAGTTCAGATAAGATCAATTAGTCAGCAGATTTCAGCTGATTAACTCACAACCACACACTCACACTTGCCCTTTCAGCTCATGAGAGGCCATTTTTAGTCACCACAACTTTCCAACAAGTGTACGCACGGGATTCGATCACATTTTCCAAGAAACGATCCTAACGGTTCGGGAAATCCTATAAATACCCATCACATTTTCACTCATTCCTCACAAGAATCTGATCTAAAAGACTCTAAGTTGGAACCATTGTTTCATACCTGAGTTATTTGGATCAAGATTAGGATTCGGGGACCCTTCGTAAGTATTCCTTCGTTCTTTTATTGCTTTTCGTGTCCGAAAGTCAAACTTTGTTTGACTTTCTGCGTTGACCAGTTTATGGTCAATGCGAAGTTCGTTTGAACTTCGCAACGTGATTGTAATCACGATGGTTATAGTCCCTTGGGACTATGCCTACTGATTACCACGTTATCTAGGGTCGTAAGGGTAAGCGATCTAATAAATCGCTTATACCTTCGAACCCGACCCATTTGGTCGATCATTAGGATCCGACCAAATACATTAGGTAACCATAGCATATAGGGAATAACCTTCCGAGGTTATACCTTATGGTCGCTTTGTTTAAGTAGTTGTATGATAGGTAGTTTATATGCCTTAGGTAAATTACCAAAATACCCCTTTGATGCCAAAATTCATTTTAAACATATGTAACATAACTTTTGACATCTAAACTGATCTGACAACAATATTAGACATGTTAAGGCATATGTTACTTGTCATAGGACTAGTTAGGCGGTCCGAACGCGTTTTACGCGAACGACGCATTAAAGTAGCATAAGCTTCCTAAACGGGTCCTAATGGGTCGTAAGCACTTAGGGTAGGTTACATTTAGTATGTAGGCTTTGTTAAACCATATGACACGAGTCTCCATACTCGTTTGGTTAACAAACCCTCACTCTATCTAAATCTTCCGATTTAGGTCCGGTTTATTAACATAGTTACCTATACTAGGTGCCGTTTGATTCCGTGATCTCTAGCATTGCTTGGTGGTTATCTTAGGACTTCTGAGAAATCTCAAGTGAGTACATATACCCCTCTTTTACTGTTTTCCAAACTGTTTTGGGGTGAAACACATGTGCCTACTTGTTACTTTCATGATTTCCATGTTTTCACATCATATACCTGCTATGTTCGTTAGTACATTGTTTTACATTACATTTCATGCTATGTATGCCCATTGTGTGCGTACTTAGTACATTGTTTTACATTACATTACATTTCATGCTATGTATGCCCATTGTGTGCGTACTTAGTACATTGTTTTACATTACATTTCATGCTATGAATGCCCATTGTGTGCGTACTTAGTACATTGTTTTACATTACATTTCATGCTATGTATGCCCATTGTGTGCGTACTTAGTACATTGTTTTACATTACACTTCATGCTATATATGCCTATTGTGTGCATACTTAGTACAATTGTTTACATCACATGCTTTCATATTGGTATGACATTTGGTTTGTTTAACATGGAACAATATATTCATTAACATTAGCTACGCCGTTCGTTAGTAGGTAGTGGTGCCATAGGAATTGACAACTCCCATTCCTGAAATCCTGGGTTTGTTTGGATTGGAAGGAATGACCGAATTCGATATACATAACTTAGATAAACCTTTAATTTGTTTAAGGGTTTATCGCCACAGTCTCAAGGCTTGGATGTATGCATTTTCACAATACCGCATAGATGTTTATATCAGTATAGCATGCATTTGTTACACAAAACATAACTTTGATTTAAACCATATTTTACTTCAATACCTTGTTTTGTGCATTTTACATATGGTTTAGTTGATATATTTCACATACCATACATGACATTGATATACACAATTCATGATTTACATTAAACACAGACATTTGATATGGTTTACACAATAACATTTTGACATT
Organism: Helianthus tuberosus; assembly: GCA_030545235.1. Classification (NCBI taxonomy): domain Eukaryota; kingdom Viridiplantae; phylum Streptophyta; class Magnoliopsida; order Asterales; family Asteraceae; genus Helianthus; species Helianthus tuberosus. The sequence goes on along the minus strand of JARYGA010032482.1, from coordinate 40,709 downwards.
TGATTATACATAAACAAATTACATTGGTGGTTTGGTTTGAGTAAGTGATTTAAGTAATGAGGCATGTGTAATATGATACAAGCATGGTGGATACGCCGCTGGTACTTCCTATATATAAGTGTTTGTATGGTATTACATATCGTAGCGTTATTTAAATCATTCCAATTTATGACACATGACATTTTATACAAATAACATACTTTTTACAAGACACTGTTTACAAACAACTTATCTTACACAAACTCATTTTTACATGGTTATTCATTTAACCTTACATTTATTTATACATATCATCTGAACTTATTGTTTTTCAAACGATTTACAAAACAAAACAAAGCAAATTACAAGGTTCATGACTAAACATTTTCTTAAACACAAGTCATGAATCATATTTTTACAAAACCTATGTATCTCACAGGCATTTTTATGCTGACGTACATATTTTCACATGTGTTTTCAGGAGCCTTTCCATAGGATGATGATCGTGACACTAGGGCGGACCTGTGCCTTAGAGACATAAAACTAAGATAGACTTAGTTTAATTATGTTTTGTACTCTTGTTTTTGTTTAAGACAATGTAACTCTTGTGTTGATAAATAAAATACAACTTTGGATGCCATGGTTATGAAACAATTAATTCTGTTACAACACTCCCCGATGTTTTCCGCCACGTTTTGTATGTTATACGTGGTCGGGGTGTGACAACTGTCATGCCTTTGGCTAAGAGAGTAGGTGAGGACCCTGTGGATATAGCGGTAAAGAGGGTCTCTGAGCTGTGTGCTCTTAGTTTGGCTCGGATTATAGTTGACATCTCCTATTTGGGCCCAAGCAGCTTGGCATTGATTTTCTGGAATTTCACGTAGACCGCCGGTGTTCTCTTCATCCTCAGCATCTTCCTCCGCGTACAGCCCAACTATTGCCCCAAACTGTGCTATCGAGATTGAGTACACAACCCCCCCCCCACAACGGAATTCTACCCCATCATTATCAAATGGAACGGCTCTCGTCTTGAAAGCGAACGTGCTGTAGAATTCCATGTTGTATTCATAGACCGAGTGAAGCCGAGTGCACAGGGCGGCTCTTAGTGGGCCGGTGACAATGTTGTTAAAGCGGTCCTAGTTCACTGCTCCTAGAAGATCTATGCATACTTGTCGTGGGTACTCCTCCGGCCTAGTTCTTAGCACATCGTATCTTTTGCTTTAGCATCCAACTCATTTGCATTGAATTGGGTGAATTTCTTGGCCATCTGAAAGAAAACACCAAACAATTAGCAAGAAACAGTGAAATTTTCGGAGAAAATCGAAAACAGTCGGCTGAACATGGCCCTGTGTTCAGCGGACACGCCCCGAGTTTGCCTGATTTTGGCTGGACACGCCCCCGTGCTCAATGAGCACGACCCCGTGTCCAGATGTCTGTTTCCCAAAAATCCCATTTTTCGACCCGGTCCTGAAAACTTGAAAATTTTTGGTCCAGTAGGGGCGGTTTTCCCCGAAAATGAAACCCTAAGCGCCATTTTTCTCAAAACAAACCGTTTACCCCTTCAATTTTATCTTTTTCGGTTCAAAAACAAGGGTTTGGGGTTTTTGTGAGAAATCGGGCAAATCTACAAACAATACAAGTTGTTTTACTTCCTATAACATGAATCTAAACTACTGCTAACAGATTTATGCAAAAATTTGAGGTTTGATCCGATTCAAGTTGAAGAACCCTAGATTTTCCCCAAATTTTTGATGTTAAACTACATGCAAGTGCTTAATCTAACTACTAATGATGATAGAATCATACCTTGATGTTGCTAGAAGTAGAGGAGACGTCGAAATTTTGCAGAAAAATCGTCTGAACCAGAGAGTTTTCGGGGAAACGGGGCGTGTGGAATGAAGAAACTGTTTTGAAACGGAGGTTTTATCCCGACATTTGCACGGACATGGCCCCGTGGGCGGACAAAAACCCTTCTCTTTTTTTAAGTGCTCGTGTGAGTTCCCTGTTTCCCAAAAACTTGGTTAGAAGACTTACCGATTTAGATGTCAACCCGCTTGTTCGTAACTTACCAGGTATGATGTCGATGCTTTCATTCTTCGACCGTTTGAAACGAGATTTCTTCCTCCTCATCCTCAATAAATCCTTGATGGAGCTTCAGCCGTTGGCCATTGACCTTGAATAGAATTCCATTCCGAGATTTAATTTCGACTGCACCGTGTGGGAAAATATGGGTGATGGAAAAAGGTCCTGACCACCTAGACTTTAATTTACCAGGAAATAATCGAAGTCGTAAATTAAACAATAGAACCTGATCTCCTACTCGAAATTCATTAGGTTTAATATGTTTATCATGCAAATTTTTCATTCTTTCCTTATAAATTTCGGAGTTAGAGTATGCATAATTCCTTAATTCGTCTAATTCATTTATTTGGAAAAATTGATTTTTACCAGCAAATTCTAAATCCAAGTTTACATTTTTAATTACCCAGTAGGCCTTGTGTGCAATTTCTTCTGGCAAATGAAAACTTTTTCCGTAGACTAGCTTATATGGGGTTGTGCCTATTGTTGTTTTATAAGAAGTTCGAAAATCCCATAAAGTGCTATCTAGTTTATCGGCCCATTCTTTTTTATTTAACCCTACGGTTTTTTCGAGTATTCGTTTTAAACCTCTATTAGTCACTTCGGCTTGTCCATTTGTTTGAGGGTGATATGCTGTTGAAACCCGGTGATAGACTCCATACATAGTTAAATTGGTGGTTACAAAAATGGGTACCTCTATCACTTATTAATGCTTTTGGTGTTCCAAAACGAGAGAATAATCTTTTCAGAAATCTTACCACGACTCTTCCATCGTTGGTTGGAAGTGCCTCGGCCTCGACCCATTTAGACAAGTAATCTACCGCCACAAGTATATATTGTTTCCTTTTGACGGTGGGAAAGGTCCCATAAAGTCGAGTCCCCACACATCAAAAATTTCACAAACAAGAATGCCATTTTGTGGCATTTCGTTTTTGGAAGAAATATTACCTGATCTTTGGCAAGCATCACAAGTCTTGACAAGACTTTGGGCGTCTTTGTAAATGGTTGGCCAATAAAATCCTGAATCAAATACCTTTCGTGCGGTACTAGCGGCACTATGATGTCCTCCATATGGACCTTCATGACAATGGCGGAGAATTCTTCTTGCTTCACTGCCATGTACGCATCGTCGGATGAGTTGGTCGGCACACATTTTGAAAAGATAAGGGTCTTCCCAAAAGTAATGCTTTACATCAGCAAAGAATTTTTTTCTTTGATGATGTGGCCAACCTTTTGCGACTATACCGCTAGCTAGATAGTTAGCATAGTCGGCGTACCATGGTTCTTCTCGATATTCCACCATTTTCAGGGACTCTGTTGGAAATTTTTCATTGATTTGCTTGTCCCTGGTTGCCTCCAAAGCTGGGTCTTCTAAGCGCGAAAGATGATATGCTGCGGTGTTTTCTGCTCCTCTTTCATCTTTTATTTCAATGTCAAATTCTTGGAGGAGTAGAATCCACCGAATCAAACGTGGTTTAGCATCCTGCTTCTTGAAGAGATATCGAATGGCTGCATGATCTGTATAGACTATTGTTTTAGAAAGAACAAGATAAGAACGAAATTTATCAAAAGCATATACCACGGCTAGTAATTCCTTTTCTGTTATTGTATAATTTTCTTGTGCATCGTTAAGTGTTTTACTAGCATAATAAATTGGGTGAAAATGCTTATCTTTTCTTTGTCCTAAGACAGCTCCAACTGCAAAGTCACTTGCATCACACATGATTTCGAAAGGTAATTTCCAATCAGGCGCTATCATGATAGGTGCATTGACTAGCATTTCCTTTAGGGTTAGAAATGCTTGATTGCAATCCTTGTCAAAGATGAAAGGGGCATCTTTTTCAAGTAATTTTGTTAGAGGCCTTGAGATGTTAGAAAAGTCCTTGATAAATCGTCTATAAAATCCGGCATACCCTAGGAAACTTCTGATAACTCTAACGGAGGATGGGGGTGGTAATCGAGAAATAGTGTCTATTTTGGCTCGATCTACATCCATTCCCTCTCTTGAGATCTTGTGACCGAGTACTATTCCCTCCGTTACCATGAAATGGCATTTTTCCCAGTTAAGGGCGAGGTTAGTTTCCTCACATCGGGATAGCATTCGCTCAAGATTATCAAGGCATTGGTCGTATGAATCTCCAAAGATAGAAAAGTCATCCATGAAGACTTCTATTGTCTTTTCTATCATGTTGTGGAAGATGGCCACCATGCAACGTTGGAAGGTTGCGGGTGCATTGCATAGACCGAATGGCATGCGACGATAAGCAAAAGTTCCATTGGGACATGCAAATGTTGTCTTTTCTTGGTCTTCGGGTGCTATCGGTATTTGAAAGTAACCTGAAAAACCATCCAAGAAACAATAAAATTTATGACCGGATAATCTTTCTAACATTTGATCAATGAAGGGTAAAGGGAAGTGATCTTTCCATGTTGCTTCATTTAATCGACGATAATCTATACACACTCTCCATCCTGTGACAGTTCTCATTGGTATTAGTTCATTTTTCTCGTTAGTTATTACCGTCATACCTCCTTTCTTTGGAACTACTTGGACGGGACTTACCCACGGACTATCGGAGATAGGGTAAATAAGTCCGGCGTCAAGTAATTTGATGACTTTATTTTTAACCACTTCTTGGACATTTGGATTTACTCTACGTTGTGGTTGTATCACCGATTTATAGTCATGATTCATTAAAATTTTATGCGTGCACATGGAAGGACTTATGCCTTTAATATCTACAAGCTTCCAAGCGATCGCATTTTTGTGTTTTTTCTAAAGTGAAATTAATTTTTCTTTTTCTAAACTAGTTATTTTTGATGAAATAATTACATATTTGGTTGCTCATGTCGATCAAGAACCATAAAAGTTTGTTCTATGACGACCTCTTCTTCAACAAAGTGGTCAATTTCTTCTCTAGTATCGGGTGGTTCATCTTCATCTTCAATTAGGGGGTCATTATTTCTGAATGGATATTTCATTGAACGCTCAAGATCAACACTCCTTTAAAATGCCCCTAATTGAATAGATAGATTGTTGTGCTTCCAGTTTTTCAAAGCTTCGTGGGTTTTTACAAAGGGTCATCCCAACACTAGAGGAGCGTCATCAAGGATGACAAAGTCGGTTGGGATTACCATTTGGTTGGTTTGGACCAAAACATCCTCAACTATCCCTTTTGATTTTATCACTTTCCGATTAGATAGAAAAATGGATATTTGACGTGGAGAAAAATCACTAATACTTAATTTTTCGAAAATATAGTTTGGCATTATATCAACACAAAGATCTTTATCGATTGTGATATTACTAATAAAGGAATTTTGAAAAAAACATGGAACCGGTGTAATGTTAATTTCAAATGGGTCTTCTTTTATTAGCGAAGTTTGATCATTAGTCAACTTAATGCTTACCATTTCTTCAATTTTAGTGTTAGTGTTTAACTCTTTTAAAAACTTAGCATGAGTGGGAGCTAAACAATGATTTTCGAAAGAAGGTGACAAGAGATTAATTTTTTCAAAATTAGACTCTTCTTGAATTTTAACATTGTTGGACTTACCTTTTTCGTTGTTTAACTCATGTGTCGGTTTTTCACTTACTTGTTCTTCCATTTTTACATTTTCAACTATCTCTTTTTTATTTAATTCTTTTCTTGCACGGGACTCCTTTTCCCTTGCGCGAGATTCTTTTATGCATCGTTCGATAGTTTTAATTTTTTCTATTATCCTATCGGCTATGTCGGTGATAGAGTAAGGATCGGGATCCTCAAAGCTTGAATCCGGATGTTCGATCCTTTGTTCCTCATAATACTCATAGGAAGTAGATGGCTCACACCATTGTTCTTCATTGTAAGTATATGATGGATAAGGGTCATAACTTTGTTCTTCATAATACTCATATGAGGTGGGTTGTTCACGCCATGGTTCCTCATAATAAGCATATGAAGGTGGTGGCTCATAACTTGGTTCCTCAAAGTATGAGTATGAAGGCTCATACTTTGGTTCATCAAAATATGAGTATGAGAGAGGAGGTTCATACCTTGGGTCTTCATAGGATGTGTATGAAGTTGATGGCTCGTACATGGGCTCCTCATAGTAGGAGTATGAAGTGGATGGTTGAAATAAGTCACAATATTGTACTGAGTGAGTGTTACCGCAATTGGTGCAATAATCTTCCCTATAATCATCCTCCTCATAGGTGTAGTTGTAATCTCCTGAATATTGATCCATAAGAATCACTCAGCAGACCACAACAGAGTCTCGAGACCAGAAAATGAAAATAAAAACGGAAACAGAGGCTAGACACGGCCCCGTGTTCAGTGAGCACGGCCCGTGTTCAGAATCTGTATCTGGGCGTTTCAATAAAAGTTACTGGTTTCGTGGAGCACGGGGCGTGTTCAGTGAGCACGGCCCCGTGTTCAGGCTACTGTAAATGCAAAAACTAACTAAAATGCAGAAAAATGCGCGCGTTTTAAAAAGGTTTTGAAAAACTGATTAGGCCGTCGATTTTAAGCTTTCTTAAAATCCTTGTGTCCCCGGCAACGGCGCCAAAAACTTGATGTGCGTGCGGTGTGATATATATTTATGTATATTTTTAGCCCTTTTTAACACATTAGTCAAGTTTTAAATTTATAAAACACGATATTTACTAACACCAAACACACATATGGGCAGGTGCACCCATCGTGAGCGTAGTATAGTGTTGGTAAGATACCGAGGTCGTCCAGGGACACAAGAGCTTTTAATACCGGTTTATCCTCAACGTCTAATCAAAATCAAAAGTTTAGAAAAAGGTTTTAAACTGGAAAATAAAAAAAAAACTAAAAATGCTGAAAATAAAAATAAAAATAAAACAGATAAGCAAGATGAATCACTTGGATCCGACTTGCCTTTAGTGTAACCTTTGATTATTTCCGCACTTTTGCACTTTTTAAGAGATTATCTTAGTTATAGTAGTAGGCCCCTCTTTTGAAGGTGACGTTACCCTAAACCCAGTAGTTTGAGTCAGCAAGGATACAATCCTAAAGGGTTGGATTATTGAAAGATAATTAATTAAGTTGTTAATTCGTAATGTGGTATGCACCTCTTTTGAAGGTGACGTTACCCTCGGCTAAGTAGTTTGAGTCAGCAGGGATACAATCCTAAGTAGCCGGGTTAATGTTTTAATAGTAGCTTACATATGAGGGGATCAAGAAATTCGAACCCCCGCCATCCAATACCAGTGGGTATTGAAGGAGGTCCTACTAAGCTTGACCTAGGTCCTTGCAGGATCTATACACTGAACAAGGCAAGACTCTTACCAAACCATTCCCTTAACCCCCGACCAGGTAGCCAACATATCTCCATATAAACCGTGGAGATATGAATGGTGTAAATCTTTTATTTTATATAGACAGTAAAATAACTCCAAGACACCACGGACAAATGATAAGGAAGATTCACCTTCAACATAAGAAACTAGTTATTAAAGTCATTAATACATAACCAAATAAAAAGTGCGAAAAGATTAAAAATAAAAAGTATTACACTAAATGCTTGTCTTCACCAAGTGATGTAAGAGAATTAAGCAAACATGGCCTTTGATTGTCAAGAACTCTTACTATCAATCTTGGATTCCGAGATTACTACACACACTCTATGATGGATGATGGATGATGGTGGTGGATATGGGTTGTGATGGTGGTGGTGGGTGGGTGAAGTGTGAGAGAGGTGGTTTGCCAAGGGATGAGTTGCAAGTGAGCCAAGCACCCCTATTTATAGCCTGCACAGAAGCCCGGAAACGGCCCCGTGCCCGTTGGGCACGGCCCCGTGTCCACCCATCTTCTCTTTCTTCATTAATTGCAGTTTGTCCGCATTAGTTGACCACGCCCCCGTGTCCGCTGGGCACGACCCCGAGTGTAGAAGCGTATCTGTACTATCAAGATTTTCCTAGATTCTGCGAATCTTAGCGTTGACCACAGCCCCGTGTCCGGTGGACACGCCCCCGTGTTGGGTGATAGAAGCTTCTACAACTTTGTCTTTTTTGCAGACACTTGGGCACGCCCCCGTGCTCTTTAAGCACGGGGCGTGTTCAGGCTTCTGTTCTCTTGTTTTTGCTTGGGAGGATGCTGTCGAGGGGTCGGGCATGCCACGTTTCTTCCTTTTCTTGTATTATTGTTAGATTTGGCTGCATTTTTGCTTCTTTTGTTCATTTAAGCTCATTTAACCTTGAAAATACAAAAGGAAGACAAAAGTACACTTTTTTCAACATTAGTACTAAAAAAAGTTAGTTTTATGCCTTATTTGATGTAATTTATATGTTGCATTTTGCACACATCAGCTTCACAAAACTTCGTTGTAGTTGCTCGGAACAATCAGGTTGCACCAAACCAGCCAGCACAACCTTGTACAAGGAAAAACTATGTTGGTACTGCACCTTTGTGCAACAAATGCAACCGTCATCATCTGGAACAAACACAGTGTCACAAATGTACCCACTGTGGGCGATTGGGACATTTGGTCAATACCTGCCGTTATGCAATCCAAAACCAAGCTGCTGCAAATCCTGCTGCTGCTCAAGCACCATTTCCACCTGGATCGTGCTATAACTGTGGTGATCTTACTCACTATCGGAACAATTGCCCAAGACTTGTTAACGCAAATCCAGCACGTGGACGAGTGTTTAACATAAACGAGGAAAACGCAAACGACAATGCAGTAGTGAACAATTAGACTTTTGTATTTCCTTGTTTATTATCTTTGACGCTTGAAACAATTCAGTTGTTATATAAATAAATTGTTGTTTCACTTTTTATTTACAAGACTGATACGATTGTGTGTATGTGTGACATACCCCTACGATACCGACACTAAGGAACCATGTTCCTTACAAAACAAACTACTCGTGTGATTCTTCCATTTTATGATCACTCGTGATCTCCCCAAAAATCCTAAGTACTCATTTCTTTTAAGGAACAAAGTACAAGGTATAAGTTAAAATTCTTAAACAGATACTTGAAAATACCATTTCAAATCCTTGATTTGATACCTAAAGGTACTTTCATGAATCCTTAATTGGATTCCTTGTGTGCTTTAATACGAATGTTACGATACAACAAAGACGAAACCAAATCCTTATACGATCTTCCTATCTTCATAGTCAGATTCTTGGGGATATTTAAAGTATCAATTAAAGTCCGTGATTGGATTTCTGGTGTACTTTAAATGCATTGATTCAAATTAATGAACGAACTAATAACTAAATTAACAAATACGCGATTATGTGATTATGTGTTTATGTGTAATTCTAAAGCTCGCTATCTAAGTCCTGGTAGAATCTTCCGTATTTTCATATGTTAGATTATCAGAAGGATACTAAAAGTACTATCTTAAATTCCTTAAGGCTTTTCTATGCAAATAGTAAGAACCTTGGATTCCAAAGTGCTATTTCAAAACGATTATTTGATTCAAAGTTAAAAAGACCCTTTAGCGGTTTATTTAAAGAGATCGTGCGACGGTCTAGTTAAGGAGATCATGTGTTGATCTAGTTAAAAAGATCGTTCGTTGATCTAGTTAAAAAGATCCTTTGGTGGTCTATTCAAGTCATTACATGTTTGTTCGATTAATTTTTCCCTACACATTATGAAATAAACTGTGCGGACTGTGCAAGGATTTACGTAATTATGGATGTATACATAATTATGGAATTCAGTGCACAGAAACCACAACAAGTTTTGTCATGTGTTAAGACCTATAGTGATAAGAATAACGAGACGGGAACAATGTAAAAACGGCATGGTGGATACGCCGCTGGTACTTCCTATATATAAGTGTTCCTTATTACATTGCGAACGTAGCGTTATTTAAGTTACTAGAAGTCCTGGACTTTGACCAATGTTATTTTATCCTACACTCTCCAACTCCGATTTCAAGCACACACATGTTTCCTATAATAGTCTTCATAGGAAACATTTTCATATCCGTTGTTCGAAGCTCCATGTTTTTGTTACTACAACGACATCACTTGAACAATTAACAAATTTGCTAAAATCCAAACGTGGCCCAGATTTTTACTTAGGGTGCGGTGGATTCATTCGAAAGCGAAACAACCACATTTGTTTTCGCAGGTTTCCCCTAAAATTTAAATTTCAGGACGATATTTCCTAAAGTAGGGGAGACTGTGACACATGTGTCTCTACGACCATCATACAACTGCAAATACAATGAAATCTTGTGTTACATTCTAGGAATTTGTACAATTTCATGTGACTTTTGCACATATCAATCCCAGTTTAATTCCAAGCTTTAAATCGCTTTCTAGAAAGTTATACGCGAACTGATGTGTAAATATACTCAGTTTAACACGACAAACACTCCGGAATAGTGACATAGGCTTAACATACCTTAAATAACCTTTACATAACATAGAAATAAGTTTTGGAGGGTTTGGTATGTCGAAATCAAGTTTATTCGATCGCAGGGACTATTTGCATCAAATTGCTAAACTATGCCGTTTTGTACAGTAACAAACATTCCGGAACTTGATCATAAGTTAAACATACCCTAAATATCCTTTACATAGCTTAGAAATAGGATTTGAGGGGTTCGGTATGCGAAAATAAACTTATTTGATCAACAGGGACTAAAAGCGTCAAAAAGTGTAAAAGTTTGCATTTTCGCGCATATCATACGTTCTGAACATATCCGGACATCCAAAAATTTTTGTAATCATTAAAATATTTTATTTTAGTGATTGGAATTCAAAAATACCATTCGTCGTGAAATTTGGATCGTTTTTGCGTCCGTTCGAGTTTTCATCGTAATTAACCGAATAACGCAACCGTACGACCAAACGAACCGACATATGAGATAATTTCAAGCATGTTTCAAGTCCCCTATGCTTTAACATCCTTGTAGAGCCTTAAAATGGGTTAACGGGGGTTTAAACGCGTCGAAAATGGCTTAAACATGCTGCAGGGACCAATTCTGACAATTTTCAAAAGTTCTGGCCCAGATAGAGGGGTGGCGTCGCGCCACAGCAAAGGGGTGTTTCCGTGGCGCTTCACGACGGGTGCATTATGACAGAAACTTCAGTTTCGGCAATCAGTTTGAACTTGAGGGTCTTTTATGCAACTTTCTCAATACTATGAACTAGTTTTGGAGCTCCCATTGTATTAAAAACCATGTTCCACAAGTGTATGGTTAGGATTGAGCTTTGAATTCTTGCAAAAACACTTGTCATGATCTTGTGAATCCAAGCTTACTATAAATAGAAGTGGGTTCTTCACTTCATACCTCACAATCTGATCTCAATTTTGCTCTAAGTTGAAGCTCTCACAATTATTAAGTTTGATACCTGAGTATTTTGAGTTCAAATCTTCATTGCTTGGACCTTTTGTAAGCTTCTTTCATACTTTTTATGTATTTCAAGCATGAAAGTCAAACAGTGTTTGACTTTCTGCTTTGACCATGAATTGGTCAACACAAAGTTCGTTTGAACTTTGCAACGTGAGCGTAATCACGATGGATATAGTCCCTTGTGACTATACCTACTGATTACCACGTTGATTAGTCGAAGTGACGAGTCAAAGTTTCGGTCAAAATACGCGTTTATGCGTATTTTGCAACGAAGCTATTTTTGGGTATCAAAACACTTTGTTTTGATATCAAACCTGTTTTCTAACTTAGTTAAACATGTTTTAACATGTTTAACTCTTCACTTTTAGTCTAGTGCTTGTTTAGGGTCGTAAGTCAAGCGGTCTTGACAACTGGTTAGACTTTCGAACCCGACCCGTTTGGTCGATCGTTAGGATCCGACCAAGCATGTTTTGTGACCATAGTTGTATAGGGAATAACCTTCCGAGGTTATACCTTATTGTCACTTAGTTTAATTAGTTGTATGATAGGTAGTTTATATGCCTTAGGAAAATGACCAAAATGCCCTTTTTATGCATAATTTGTATTTAAGCATATGTAACTTAATTTTTGTCACTTAAACTGATTATGCAACATATTTAAACATGTTAAGGCATATAATACTTGTCATAGGACTAGTTAGGCATCTCGAACGCGCAATAGCGCGAACGACGCGTTAAAGTAGCATAAGCTACCTTAATGGGTCGTAACGGGTCGTAAGCACTTAGGATAGGTTCCGATTTAGAATGTAGGCTTTGATTAAACCATATCACATGAGTTCCAATACACATTTGGTTTACGAGACCTCATTCTACCCGATCTTCCGATTTAGATACCGATTGTTTAATGTAGTGATTCCATACTAGGTGCCACTTGATTCCTTGATTTCCGAGCTTTGTTAGGACACTTAATCAAGGATACTTACAATCTCAAGTGAGTACATAGTCCCCTATTTTACGTTTTCAATGTTTTGGGGTGATACATATGTGCCGATACGATATTTTTCATGATTTCGACTATATGACACACATGTATAGTACTATCTTTTGACGAATTGAACTATTATCCATGATTTAAACACCGATTTCCAAAGTTTGTTAGAACTATTTGTTCATTTATACTGTTATTTATACATTCATTAACAATGATCAAGCCGATTGGTAGTACGATATAGCGCTATAGGACTAGACACCCCATTCCTGTTGTATGGAATGTCAGAAACCAAATTTTAACCAAATAGAATTTGCCTTTGTGGTATTTCTATAGTCGCTAAAGTGTAGTTTGATGCACTAAGGTTTGAATGTATTACCAAGTCGCGATATATGGTATATTTCGATATACTACCAACGTGATACTGTTTGCTAAAGCATAATTTGATATGCTATTGTTTACTAAAGTATAATTTGATATACTACCAAACCATGATTTACGTATGTTCCGACATACTACCAACGTGATATTATTTACTAAAGTATAGTTGATATACTACCGACTTTGTTATTTCACGAACTAAAGTATATTTTAATATAATACCAAAGCATAGTTTATGTGCTATTTTCAAATCCAAAGCATAAGTTGATATGTTATATACAAAACCAAAGTATAATGTATTATACTACCGATGTTTTTCATTCTTAAACCAAAGTATACTTGTGATATACTACCGAATCTATTATTTACGAAACTAAAGTATATTCTAATATACTATCTATTTAACTATTTCATAACTAAAGTATATTTAGATATACTACTTATCTGCTTATCTCAAAACCAAAGTATATTTTTGTATATACTATAAACATTTTACCAAAACGACGCATTTTAGAAATAAAACTTTTACAAGGATTCATGGCTATTTTTGAAAACATAAAACCTTTTCTTGTGTTATCCAAAGCCATGAATCTAATTCACAAATCCTATGTTACTCACATGCATTTTTATGCTGACGTACCTATTTTCACATATGTTTCAGGTACTGCTATGTGATGATTGTTGATGCATGCTACACATAGGATGGACTTGTGCCTTAGCGACTCTAAAACTTGAGAGACAATTATTTGTATTTATCCGATTTGTACTAAAACAATGAGTTCAATAATTCAATAAAACAAAACTTTTAATCCATGGTTGTGAAACAATGATTCTGTTACGACACTCCCCGACGTTTCCGCCGTGATTTGTTGTTTTACGCGGTCGGGGTGTGACAGAAAAGTTGGTATCAGAGCCCATGGTTATAGGGAATTAGGTTATTAGTAATGCTTTGACCTAGACTATAACCTTCCTAGGACCATAACACAAGTTATCTTGTGTTTAGTCTTAAAACAATACTGTCGCCTATCTTTAGGTGACAACCAAAACAAGAATACAAATAATGAATCTGTTTTTGAAAACCAATCATCTCTTCTTAGATGATTTATTATAAGGTTTTGAACCTTCAAAGTTTACAAAATCTCGTCAAAGTTTGGGTCTAAATAATGTGAACACGTGCAATCTGGAAGGGTGGATGCCTGTACCTCGAGTTTTCTGTCTAAGGCTAGAGTGTTCGTACAAATCCACATAATCGGACAAGTCACTCTTACCTGGGAACTCTTGGGGTGAGTGTCCACTTATAGGCTAAAGCATGTCTTCACGATAAATTAGTATGACCCATTTACTTTGATTAGTCACAGTGTCATTTGTTTGTTTTATGTAACGAACAAATGATCACAATCTTCATGCTTGTTCAACATTCTTTTAAGCATTCAATTCTTACTATCCGATATCATCTCACTCGTTTCTTTTCATGTTTCTTTGCTCTTTTATAATATGCCTCCTCGACGAGATGCACAACCTCAAACTAACGTTGAACTCACAGCTATTATCACTCAGCAAATCGCTGTTGTATTCCCGAACCTGATTACCCAAGTAAACCAAGCAAACAACAATAACAACAATGCTTCGTGCAACTATAAGACGTTCAATTCAGCTAAGCCACTCACATTTACTGGGTCTGAAGGGGCCACTGAGTTCCTACAATGGTTTGAGAGTCTCGAAAGTATGTTTCGTCATGTACAATGCCCAAACGAGCGAAAGGTTGAGTTTGCATCGAGCGTATTCAAGAAAAGAGCACTTACATGGTGGAACGGTGTAATGAGGGATAGGGGTGCTGATGTGGCATTGGCACAAACTTAGGAAGAGCTTCGAGCTCTAATGATGAAGGAGTTCTGTCCTCGTCATGAACTCAGGGCGCTGGAAAGGGAATTTGACGATCTTAAGCAAGACAGCAGTGAACATCGAGCCTACACTGATCGTTATGAGGAACTGAGCCTGTTATGTCCTACCATGGTTACGCCTTTGGATAAGGCGATCGAAAAGTACATTGATGGTCTCCCTGACCTAGTTCAAGACATTGTTACTGGTAGCAACCCTACTACCGTCAGACATGCCATTGAACTATCTACTACCCTGACTGAATCTCAGATTAGGAAAGGTAAGCTTTTCCAAAAGGGCGACCCGAAAGCATCTGATGAGTCTGCACAAGAAAAACCAAAGGATAAACAGACCGAGTCTCCCAAAAAGTCGAAGAAGCGTAAGGCTTCACAAAACTTCGTTGTAGTTGCTCGGAACAATCAGGTTGCACCAAACCAGCCAGCACAACCTTGTACAAGGAAAAACTATGTTGGTACTGCACCTTTGTGCAACAAATGCAACCGTCATCATCTGGAACAAACACAGTGTCACAAATGTACCCACTGTGGGCGATTGGGACATTTGGTCAATACCTGCCGTTATGCAATCCAAAACCAAGCTGCTGCAAATCCTGCTGCTGCTCAAGCACCATTTCCACCTGGATCATGCTATAACTGTGGTGATCTTACTCACTATCGGAACAATTGCCCAAGACTTGTTAACGCAAATCCAGCACGTGGACGAGTGTTTAACATAAACGAGGAAAACGCAAATGACAATGCAGTAGTGAACAATTAGACTTTTGTATTTCCTTGTTTATTATCTTTGACGCTTGAAACAATTCAGTTGTTATATAAATAAATTGCTGTTTCACTTTTTATTTACAAGACTGATACGATTGTGTGTATGTGTGACATACCCCTACGATACCTGCACTAAGGAACCATGTTCCTTACAAAACAAACTACTCGTGTGATTCTTCCATTTTATGATCACTCGTGATCTCCCCAAAAATCCTAAGTACTCGTTTCTTTTAAGGAACAAAGTACAAGGTATAAGTTAAAATTCTTAAACAGATACTTGAAAATACCATTTCAAATCCTTGATTTGATACCTAAAGGTACCGATTGTTTAATGTTGTGATTCCATACTAGGTGCCACTTGATTCCTTGATTTCCAAGCTTTGTTAGGACACTTAATCAAGTATAATTACAATCTCAAGTGAGTACATAGTCCCCTATTTTACGTTTTCAATGTTTTGGAGTGATACATATGTGCCGATAAGCTATTTTTCATGATTTCGACTATATGATACACATGTATAGTACTATCTTTTAACAAATTGAACTATTATCCATGATTTAAACACTTATTTCCAAAGTTTGTTAGAACTATTTATTCATTTATACTGTTATTTATACATTCATTAACAATGATCAAGCCGATTGTTAGTACGATATAGCGCTATAGAACTAGACACCCCATTCCTGTTGTATGGAATGTCAGAAACCAAATTTTAACCAAATAGAATTTTCCTTTGTGGTATTTCTATAGTCTCTAAAGTGTAGTTTGATGCACTAAGGTTTGAATGTATTACCAAGTCGCGATATATGGTATTTCGATATACTACCAACGTGACACTGTTTGCTAAAGCATAATTTGATATGCTATTGTTTACTAAAGTATAATTTGATATACTACCAAACCACGATTTACGTATGTTCCGACATACTACCAACGTGATATTATTTACTAAAGTATAGTTGATATACTACCGACTTTGTTATTTCACGAACTAAAGTATATTTTAATATAATACCAAAGCATAGTTTATGTGCTATTTTCAAATCCAAAGCATAAGTTGATATGTTATATACAAAACCAAAGTATAATGTATTATACTACCGATGTTTTTCATTCTTAAACCAAAGTATACTTGTGATATACTACCGAATCTATTATTTACGAAACTAAAGTATATTCTAATATACTATCTATTTAACTATTTCATAACTAAAGTATATTTAGATATACTACTTATCTGCTTATCTCAAAACCAAAGTATATTTTTGTATATACTATAAACATTTTACCAAAACGACGCATTTTAGAAATAAAACTTTTACAAGGATTCATGGCTATTTTTGAAAACATAAAACCTTTTCTTGTATTATCCAAAGCCATGAATCTAATTCACAAATCCTATGTTACTCACATGCATTTTTATGCTGACGTACCTATTTTCACATATGTTTCAGGTACTGCTATTTGATGATTGTTGATGCATGCTACACATAGGATGGACTTGTGCCTTAGCGACTCTAAAACTTGAGAGACAATTATTTGTATTTATCCGATTTGTACTAAAACAATGAGTTCAGTAATTCAATAAAACAAAACTTTTAATCCATGGTTGTGAAACAATGATTCTGTTACGACACTTCCCGACGTTTCCGCCGCGATTTGTTGTTTTACGCGGTCGGGGTATGACAAGCCGCTCGAGGGAGAGCGTTCAACATCAACGCAAATCAGGCGCGTAAATACAATGATGTCGTTAATGGTAAGTTTCTCGTTAATAATCTTTATGCTTCGATACTATTTGATACTGGTGCCGACAGAAGCTTTGTGTCCATAGAATTTGAATCTTTATTAAACTGTGCACCCTCTAAACTACCTAAGTCGTTCTCTGTTGAGATTGCCGATGGTAAATCTATTCTAGTTGATTCTATACTCCGTGATTATTCCCTGACTCTTAATGATCACATTTTTACTATTGATCTCATACCCATGCAATTGGGTAGCTTCGATATCATAGTCGGCATGGATTGGTTGCATAAGAACCATGCTGAAATCGCTTGTAATGAGAAGTACGTTCGTTTACCTCTCCCGTCTGGTGAAACTTTGCAAGTCTATGGAGACCGACCTTCTAGAGGACTGAAGTTGATGTCATGCACTCAAACGAATAAATGCTTACGTAAACAGTACTTTGCCTTCTTGGCCCACATAGTGGAACAAAAGGACAAGGGAAATAGCGTAAGTGATGTTCCAGTAGTGTGTGATTTCCCTGATGTCTTTCTGGAAGATCTCCCTGGTCTTCCTCCTCCTTGACTTGTTGATTTCCGTATTGATCTCATACCTGGTACAACTCCTGTTGCCAAGGCTCCTTACCGACTTGCACCATCTTAAATGAAAGAATTATCTAGTCAACTGCAAGAACTACTCGATAAAGGTTTTATACGACCAAGTACCTCACCTTGGGGTGCTCCAGTGTTGTTCGTCAAGAAGAAAGATGGTTCGTTTCGCATGTGCATCGACTACCGTGAACTTAACAAACTCACCATTAAGAATCGTTATCCTCTTCCCCGTATCGACGATCTATTTGACCAACTACAAGGCGTAAGCTGTTTTTCTAAAATCGACCTTCGATCTGGTTATCATCAGCTCCGTGTTCTCGAAGAAGATATCCCCAAAACTGCTTTTCGCACCCGTTATGGGCACTACGAGTTTGTAGTCATGCCTTTCGGCTTGACCAACACACCCGCCGTGTTCATAGACCTTATGAATCATGTTTGTAAACCTTATTTGGATCGTTTTGTGATAGTCTTTATTGATGATATTCTTATTTATTCGAAAACCCGAGCTGATCATGAACGACATTTACGCCTCATGTTAAAATTATTACGTGGTGAACGCTTATACGCAAAGTTTTCTAAGTGCTAATTTTGGATAAATGAAGTACAATTTCTCAGGCACGTCGTTAGTAAACAAGGAATCCATGTTGACCCTTCCAAAATCGAAGCAGTGAAGAATTGGAGTACGCCTAAATCTGCCTCTGAGATTCGTTCCTTCTTAGGATTGGCGGGTTATTACCGTCGATTCATCTCGGACTTTTCAAAGATCGTCGTGCCTCTCACTTCGCTAACTCAGAAAGAGAAACCTTTTGCTTGGTGTCCTGAGCAAGAGGAATCTTTCCAAACTCTTAAGAATCTGCTTTGTAATGTTCCTGTGCTTGCTCTCCCTGATAGGAACGACGATTTCGTGGTATATTGTGATGCCTTGAACCGTGGCCTTAGCTGTGTGCTCATGCAACGGGACAAGGTCATCGCTTATGCCTCCCGACAGCTCAAAATACATGAGAAAAACTATACTACCCACGATTTAGAGCTTGGCGCAGTTGTTTTTGTGTTAAAGATTTGGTGACACTACCTATATGGTACTAAGTGTGTGGTTTTCACTGACCATAAGAGCCTGCAACACATCTTTAACCAGAAGAAACTGAATATGCGTCAGCGACGATGGGTAGAATTACTTAACGACTACGACTGTGAGATTCGGTACCACCCTGGCAAAGCGAATGTTGTGGCCGATGCTCTTAGTCGTAAGACTCATGTTAGTAGCATCCGTGTTTTCAGATCACTAGTGATCTTCATGCCTGTATTCGTGAAGCACAATACTCGTCAACCAACGAAGGTAGTCTAATCGTTGAAATACGAGGTGCTTCTATTGACCAGCTTGAAACAAAGTTTGATGGACTTCAATACTATCTCAATCGCATCTGGATGCCAGATCGCGATAATCTTCGTGAACTCATTATGAATGAGGCTCACAAATCCCGATATTTGATTCATCCAGGTGCTGATAAGATGTACCACAACCTGCGTATGTCTTACTGGTGGCCTGGTATGAAGAAGGATATCGCTGCTTACGTTTCGAAGTGTCTCACTTGCTCAAAGGTTAAAGCCGAACGCCAACGCCCCTCAGGTCTTCTCGAACAACCTGAAATCCCTGTTTGGAAATGGGATAGCATCGCTATGGACTTTATAACTAAATTCCCTCACCTGCCGGTCATGATAGTATATGGGTAATCATTGACCGTTTGACCAAATCAGCCCACTTTCTTCCTATTCGTGAAGATTTCAAGGTGGAGAAACTTGCTCGAATTTACACTGATGAAATCATATGTCGTCATGGTATAACCATTGACATTATCTCTGACCGCGATGGTCGTTTTACTTCGCGTCTTTGGCAAACTTTTCAGTCTGCTATGGGTTCTCACTTGAATCTTAGTACAGCCTTTCATCCTCAAACGGATGGACAGACTGAACGTACTATACAAACCCTAGAGGATATGCTCCGTTCCTGTGTCATTGACTTTGGTGGTAATTGGGATGTACATTTACCATTGATCGAGTTCTCGTACAACAACAACTACCATTCCAGTATTCAGATGGCTCCTTTCGAAGCTTTATATGGTCGCAAGTGCCGATCTCCTCTCAGTTGGCATGAGATTGGTGACAAACAACTTACTGGCCCTGAGATCATTCAAGAAACGACGGATAAGATTCTTCAAATCCGCGACAACTTGATCAAGGCTAGGAGCAGACGAAAGAGCTATGCTGACAAAAGGCATAAGCCTCTGGAATTTAATGTTGGAGATCACGTTCTACTCAAAGTATCTCCTTGGAAAGGAGTAATACGTTTTGGTAAAAAATGAAAGCTTGCCCCTCGCTACGTGTGCCCTTTCAAGATACTCGAAAGGATTGGCAAGGTGGCTTACCGACTCGATTTGCCTCAAGAGCTTAGCAACGTACACCGGACATTCCATGTTTCTAACCTCAGGAAGTGCTTAGCAGATAATGAACTTCAGGTTCCCATCGAAGACTTGCAAATAAACGAGACTCTTCATTTTGTGGAAAAACCGGTCGAAATCATGGACCGAGGTACCAAGCGACTGAGGCGCAGCAAAATTTCCATAGTTAAGGTGCGATGGGAAGGAAAACATGGCGCTGAATTCACTTGGGAACTCAAGAGTGAAATGAAAACCAAGTATCCACAGTTGTTTGACCAGTCTTTCTCTTAGATTTCGGGGACAAAATCTCCTAAAGGAGGGGAGACTGTAATGCCCTGCGTTTCGATACTTAGTTAATTCTAGGCAAGTGTTGTTGCGCTTCTTGTTTTGTCATATTCTTACACTCGAGGCGATCGACCATAATGAGGAATGAACTATTTGAATATTAATTGTGTTAAACTATGTGAAAATTTTATGTGGATCTTGACTCTTGTGAATCTTGACTCTTGTGATACTTGACTCTTGTGATGTTTTATACGTGAACGATATAATTCTTGACTCTTGAATCTCGACTCTTGTGATGCTAGAAACTTGACACTTGTTATGCTTGATACTTATTGAACGGGAAACTAGCTTAAATGCAAATCTGAAACACGGAAACCCCTTGTGCAAACTTATGATGTAATAATACCCTATGTAATGACTACTCACAATAATACGCAACACAACACTTAACCTAGCTCGCAAAACGAACCGAAGTCGGAAAACTAGCAAGCGAGAGTCGGTTGTCCGAATGGACATCCGACCGGATGGCCATTCGACGGGAAGGCCATCCGATCACCTGACACTCTCCACCGACTTAACCCATTCGATCGCACCGGTCGGATGAGCCTGTCACTATCATCTATAAATAGGACACTTGACCTTTCATTCTCACATTTACTGTTGGTTCCCCCTTCAACCGACTTAACCCCCTTCCAGCCCAGTTGGTTCCCAAGTGGTTGGTTGGGCCGGTTCCTCCTTGGAGGTCACCGGTTCGACTCCCGGCTGCGGCGTATTGGAGGGGGGGTCGTCCCAATGATGGATCGTTTCCTACCGAGGCATGGTTCGATCCGGAGGGCAACCCGGTTTTACCCAGCTGTTACCCCAACGAGTCTCTCGTATGGGGGCAGTATGGTTTCCGAGCGAAGGTCAGTCAGAGCGGCAGCCGGGGCCCGATAGAACATCGCGTCTAAAAATGCTGGGCTGACGGGTAACCATCCTTGACGGGGACCCGGTGACCAATGGTCCATGTACATATTGAAAGTCACCCTTCAAAAAAAACTTATACCGATTCAAGTTTGATGTCACGACGTAATAAAATATAGCATACTCTATAAAATAAAAAATTATAATAAAATAAACACAATTATATACTGATAATTTACAATTATATACTGGTAATTTACAAACTGAATGAATAGTTATCGAGGGTATACTGGTAATCTTCCAAAGCCTCCACTATCGAACCACTACCCTAAAACCCGTGTACCACTACCCCAAAAACCGGACGACAACAGATCATGGCTCAATATTAAAAGGAAAAGAAATAAACATTAAAAGACACTTCACCTTCAAAAGGGACTAAAGAGAGAGAAACTGACAAATCAGAGAAAAAGAGAGGGAGCTTTCAATGGTGGATCTCCGGCGAATCAGAGGAAAAGAGAGGGAGATGACAACGGCGGGTTTCCGATGAACGGCCTTACGAATGCTCACCTACCACCCATGGAACCTAAGATGCACGGGGATGAAGAGCGGTGATGAGGTGGTGGCTCGAAGTCGAGACAGAGGCGGAGAGGTAAAGACGGTGGCGGCGAAGTCGAAACAGAGACGAATACGGAGATGGTAAAGATGGTGGCGGCTCAAGAGAGAGGAGCGGCAGAGATTAAGGAAGCCTCCATCATCTTCCACCGGTCATACTCTTCGCCTACGGTCATACCGGTGGTAGGTTGTGGTGCTTAACACTCGTGAATCGATGGTAGGAGGCGGAGGTAGTCGACGCTGGCTGAGGTAGTCAACACTGGCGGTGATGATTTGGTGGTCTTTATGTGGGTAACGATTGTAAAAGGCAGCGGTGGATGCGTATTCCACAGTCATATTTACCGGAGAAAATGTTATCGGTCGTCGATACAGGCGACAATGACGATTGCGTGTTCTAGGGTTCCGGCGAGTGTGCCAACGGCTCTCATCGGAAAATATAGAGATAGAATGAGAGACTTGAAGGTGATCTTCACAAACCACAACCTCAGTTACATGAATCGGTGCTCCGAGGAAGTCGCCTAGGTTCCACCGTTAATCTCCGGGGTTTGTTATGGGTGAGTTTTTTAACAAGTTATAAGCTTATTTCCTTACAAATGTTATTATTGAAAATATGTGTTCTTAGCTGGTTCTCTCCTTTAAAAATACAAGGGTTTTAAAGTTTAGGGCTTTATGGATACATGGGTTTTATTGAGCCTT
Organism: Helianthus tuberosus; assembly: GCA_030545235.1. Classification (NCBI taxonomy): domain Eukaryota; kingdom Viridiplantae; phylum Streptophyta; class Magnoliopsida; order Asterales; family Asteraceae; genus Helianthus; species Helianthus tuberosus. Next base: position 18,028 of record JARYGA010032482.1, on the reverse strand, counting down.
TTAAAGTCTGGAACTTTGGCCTTTTAAAGTCTGGAACACATAAGGTAAATATTTTAATATTGTATTATACTTTAATATCATAAATGAACCATTGAACACAACTACTTATATTACTGACCTACACGGCTACACATAGTTCTCGATCATATTTCTAACTCATGTTTTCTAAAATTAAAAAAAATATATATACACAAATTATTGACTGTTTGTTTGTGTATATAACTAGATGTCAAATCTCACCCATTCAGAGGTAAATGGAACAAAAATTCCACTATAACTTGCTCATAGCAATTGATGTAATTGATTGTAAGTTGTAACATCCAAGTGTGAGCATGAGAGATTATGTTCCACACTGACACATATTATAGAAGCTTTTGTTGAAATTTTTTTAGTAACACGCATAAGGCATACATTAGCCTCACCAATTAGCTTCCATCGACACAATTGACTTTCTTCTTTTTCTTTGAAATTTACGTGACATAAAAATGATTATATCGCAGAAATATTGCCGATGTTGACAAGACTACGACCGCTATAAACGAACAAACCGTAAATATGAAGCTAATTCAGGAGGCATTGACAAAACCAATGGGTCTCGCTACTGATTTTGAAGAGGTACAATTAAAAAAAAAACATTAAATCTACCATTAAAGAAGAGACATCTCAAATAGATTTCGGAACATTTTGGGATAATGAATTTACTTTACTATTCTACTTACATTTTCCACCGTTAATCTCCGGGGTTTGTTATGGGTGAGTTTTTTAACAAGTTATAAGCTTATTTCCTTACAAATGTTATTATTGAAAATATGTGTTCTTAGCTGGTTCTCTCCTTTAAAAATACAAGGGTTTTAAAGTTTAGGGCTTTATGGATACATGGGTTTTATTGAGCCTTTTAAAGTCTGGAACTTTGGCCTTTTAAAGTCTGGAACACATAAGGTAAATATTTTAATATTGTATTATACTTTAATATCATAAATGAACCATTGAACACAACTACTTATATTACTGACCTACACGGCTACACATAGTTCTCGATCATATTTCTAACTCATGTTTTCTAAAATTAAAAAAAATATATATATACACAAATTATTGACTGTTTGTTTGTGTATATAACTAGATGTCAAATCTCACCCATTCAGAGGTAAATGGAACAAAAATTCCACTATAACTTGCTCATAGCAATTGATGTAATTGATTGTAAGTTGTAACATCCAAGTGTGAGCATGAGAGATTATGTTCCACACTGACACATATTATAGAAGCTTTTGTTGAAATTTTTTTAGTAACATGCATAAGGCATACATTAGCCTCACCAATTAGCTTCCATCGACACAATTGACTTTCTTCTTTTTCTTTGAAATTTACGTGACATAAAAATGATTATATCGCAGAAATATTGCCGATGTTGACAAGACTACGACCGCTATAAACGAACAAACCATAAATATGAAGCTAATTCAGGAGGCATTGACAAAACCAATGGGTCTCGCTACTGATTTTGAAGAGGTACAATTAAAAAAAAAACATTAAATCTACCATTAAAGAAGAGACATCTCAAATAGATTTCGGAACATTTTGGGATAATGAATTTACTTTACTATTCTACTTACATTTTACAGCAAACAGGATGAACTTGAAGCTGAACTTGAGGAACTAGAAGGCGCTGAGTAGGAGGAACAGCACTAGACTAAAATTCATAAGACACATATATGGCCAAAGCCTTTTCTTGGTTTATAATTCAACAACTCTACCACACCTGTTGCTCCAGTACATGTGCCAGCTGGTAAGCAACCAACACGTAGCTCCTAGCCAAACACTGCTGTGGAAGATGAACTTGCTACGTTGCAAGCAGCAACGGCACTTTAAAAGGTTAGTAACCGAATACTTTTCCTCTTTATTTTTAAATTTTACCAGATATCATAACTCTATTGCTTTTGATACCTATTGATGCGATTTCTATATGTGGTTTTCTTTGTATTTACACTATTGGAATGATGAATCTATTTTTTACACCTATAGCCTAATAATTTTTAGTTTTTTGTAAGAATTTTGGCACGTTTCTTATCTATGAATGAAATAAAAGCCATTTTACTTATGTTACTTTTATGGCTTAAGAAGTAAAAACACACAATTGAGGTAAAAGATAACCCAAATCTGTCTATTTATATGTCAATGAGTTGAAATAGCTACTTCGACTAATTAAGTTTTATATCGGCGGTTCAGGTGTAATAATGCCGATGTCATTCTTGAACTGGATGAGAGTCTGAATAAACAGTTTCGAATATATCAAGCAGCTCAACAGGTTTGTTATTAAGATCAACAGTTTCAAATATAATCAGTTTCGAGTATTTACACGGTTCAGGTCAGGTGGGGTTGGGCTGCATACCACTTATTTGTAGTATTTTTCTGCTTCATTATTGATTGTTTGGATTAGCGAAAAAACGGACAAAAAAGAGTTGGGTTGAAAAATTGGTAAAATATGGTTCAGAATGAAAAAGGGTAGGTTGATTGATGCTTTACTTGATAATAGAGTTATGAAACAAGGGTCTTAAAGAAGTTATTTTTTTTATAACATTTGGTGATTAGTTAAAATTTATTTGGTCTGATTGTTTATATGCAGGGCTTTGTTAGGGAGACCCAACGCTTGCCGATAGACAAAACATCAGCAAACACGGGAGAAAAATGGCGCCGCAACGCGAGCCAGGTTGAAAAAGCCTAGTTTCCACATAAAGAAACAAGATGATTGTTGTTGAAGCTCAACTCATCCACACTTGTTGACTAGTCAACTTCCTCTATATTTCCCTCCTTATTTCTTCTCAACACAACCAACCGTTTTTCACCGGCGATCGGATAATGGAAAGCGTCACCGGAGGTTCTATCTCGCCGTACAAGCTTTTGTTCCGATCCCTAACTCTCATACCTATCTCTCACTACCTTCTGCTAGCATTTCTTGTTTCGATTGTTTACGTATACAATCTACTCGAAGTTCATATCCTACAGGACTTTTTTAGCGGTGGTTCTGTATCGCTGACGTTTCATTCGTCATCCGATTTGTATAGAGAGGTTGTTTCTAAGTGTCAGCTGCTTCATGGAAGGTTAGTTAGACAGACTGCTATAATTTTCTGAGAGGGTGGGCCGGGTTACTACGTTTTTGTTATCTGGGTTATTCATTTGCAGGTGATCCCGGGTGACCGGACATTTTTTTTTTTCTAAAATGGGTGTAGTAGGATGTGAGCATTGTGGACATTATGTCAAAAGCGTGTAATAGAATTAAATAAAAAACCATCAAAAAAATGATATGGCCAAACAAAAAGAAGAACACCGGTCATTGGCCAAATATTTCGAACAAAGGTGTTAAAAAAAGCATGCTCAGCACCATTTTTTTTTGAAAAAAAGTCAGGGGGGCGTTTCATGGCGTTGGGGATGCATTTTTTGGGGAAAAATGCCTAAAAACCCTCCACTACGGGTGGTCTAAGTCCGATGGAACAAATATATTATAATCTTAAGTTAGTATTTACTATAATCTTAAGTCCAATGGTCTAAGTCCAATGGAACAAATATATTATAATCTTAAGTTAATTTAGTGATTATTTTTTCGAGTTTGACTTAATTATGAAAATTGGTTATTATTAAGTGACCTTTTCTTCTACTTCAAGTTAATTTGAAACGAATAATCACTAAATAATGACTAGGATTCATATATGCATCATTTGGCTCACTTAATTTTAAAGAAATTGGACATCTGTTAAAAGTTCACAAGATTGGACTACTTAGACCATGTGTAGTGGTAATGCCCCTACCCTACCTTTGGGCGTTTTGCGCCATGTGGCAGCCCAGTCAGCAATGGGGCATTATGGGACGTTTTCTAAAGTTCACAAGATTGGACTACATAATGAAAGTTGAGTGACTTTAGTGGAACGCTTAAAAAAATTTGGTTACTATTGCGTGAAGTTTTAAATGCAAGATCTCTAACTCAAATCAGATTACCAAATTTACTAATTATAGTTTTTGCATTCCATGCTTGATTGTTCACTTTTGTAGATACTTGGCTACTCCTTGGCTTTCGAGTCCGCATCTTCAGACTATCTTGCTGAATGTTATAGTGAAGATTCCTAGTTTCAGCTACAAAAGGTAAAAGCTTATCTTTGTGAATGAAAGAAACTTGGTCTTCATATTAGAAGATGTGATGTGGACATCAATACGGTTAGATCATATGCTAGTGAATCTCATTAGCACATAAGTATTCTAACTATGGGTAGATCATCTTTATATCATCAATGGGATGAATACTACACAAAATTATAGCTGTTGTATGAAGTCTTTTAGTATTGTGGATGGATTAATGAATCGACACCTGTGTCAAAGATAACCAACCAACCCTGTACACTAAAACTAGCTTGTGAAATATTGTTTTTCATTTTTCAGAGAGATATTTCGCACTTCAGATGATGGAACAATTGCATTGGATTGGCTGATGAACTCTGATGGTAATGACCCTTTTTCTATAGTTTGTCCTTTCAGATAAATCACATTAATACGATAAACTTATTTTATTGATCATGCTACTAGTTGTTATACATAATGGTATAAGAGAATTTACATGAATATCTAGCAGCTTAATTTAAAAAGATTCAGATGCGGTTGCCAACTAAAGATGCCAAATTCTTTGTTAGCATTCATTTCTCATTTTAAGTGGCTGTTTAGATTATTTAGAAACTGGATTTGAGTTAATTGTTCAAGAACTTGATACCTTTTGTATGATTAAATATTGTATATAACCCATAACTATAAATATCATGTAGACTCTACTAGCACATGTAGGAGTTTATGTTATATATCTAATTATTCTTTTTTACTGTCTAGTTTCTGAGACAAGCTTTCAAGTCAACGGAACCAATGCGGTTGCTGATATACCTCTTGTGATAGTGGTTCCTGGCTTAACAAGTGATTCTAATTCCCCTGTAAGTTTCTCCATCTTGCAGAAAATAAATAGAATTTTATTAGATGCTTTATAAATCCAACCTAAGTACAGATAACATTGATATGAAAGAGAGCCTGTAGTTGACATAAAACTCGCCTTAAAAAGCAACAATGTGTAACATGAGTGTTAGCAGTTGCAGAACCTAGTTATTTCACTAAGACAGCTCTACGATAAATAAAAATATCAACTTTGAGACGACTCTTTCTCTTTTTAAATTGGTCATATGTTAAATTTGGAATGAAGACATGTTATAAGTGTTATGCAAAGATAATGGAACGTAATTTAGGACTTTTACATAATTACTAGGAGGCAAAGTCTACCGTAGATTCTTTTTTGTACTTATGACAGGTTTCTATCATCTTGGGGATTTTAATACTTTTTTTTGCTTTTAATCTTCTGTATATTTCATGATACGTATGCCAGTACATTAAGAAGATTGCGTATGATATGGCAAAACATGGATGGAATGTTGTTGTAAGCAATCACCGAGGGCTAGGAGGCGTTCCACTCACTGTAAGTATTTACTATATCAAGTTACTTATTCAAATTCGGTTTCGGATTAAAATCCGGCGAGTGATTTATTCCTTGGGCTAGACAAAGTTTCACCTAGTAAAATTATAATATAATAGAAGTGCAAATAATTTTCCGAAATATAGATCAATTTGGGTTGGTTTATATCTCCAACAGATCAAATGTTAAATTTTATTATTTAGCTAAAATGGAAACGAGTCAAAATGGTTGAAAGTCAGCTAATCTTATTTAATAAACTAACTAGGTTAGAGACCCGTGTGCTACACGGGTTGAACAAAAGATAAAATAATAAGTAAAAGATGTGCATAATATAATATAACCCATATGTGATATAAGCAAAGCCAAAGCAAACATGAACTAAATGTCGCTAAATACCAAACTATTGTGTCCACAAATAGTGTTACATATTCGGTTCCACCATCTTGAATGCGCTTTGATAAGTATTCGGTTTCTACTTTAATGAAAGCATGAAGGTTTGACCTGCAAAATTGATGGAAGTTAGATGACCCACACCAAAACCATCCCATTTCGGTTCGAATATGTTATGAGGCGTTTCCTAACCCAACCCATCTTACTCTCCTTTACCCATGAAAGTAGGGGCAGAACTGTGAACTCCTTCATGTCCCGACCACCGGACACTAACTTCTCTTGCAACTCCATCAAGGTTAATATATCCAAATAATGAAGACTTCATTTTAAAAATAAAAAATAAAATAGAAATTACTCACCAATGGGTTGGTCTTCTTAGAGTCTCCACCAAGCTTGCTCATGGCATTTTCCATACAGGCAAGGTCAACCACAGCTGGAACTCCAGCAAGACCTAGAGAAATATCAAGTTATTAAAGATGAACAAACGTCGGAGCGATTTTATTCCCACCCAGCTACCATGTTTCCGGCTGCAACTTAATATCATTGGAATAAGCTCCAGCAACCATAGAAGAGAGACTCTAGCTGCAATTCAGTTAACCCAATTATAGTTCAAATGACAAACAAAATGTAATCCAATATTTATCCCTTCAATAATCGGATAAAAAAGAAGCAAAAATTGCTTAGTCAAATATGATTACGACGTTGCTTAGTCAAATATGATTACAACGGCTAGAAATTTGTAAAAATCAGATTATAAATTCGAAAACCCAAATAAAAACACGGACTTAACTTATGTATATACGGTGCTATAGAATGTCAAATTTGATAAACAACAAATTCCTATATTTTAAAAGCTCATTTTATACTTACTGGATGTAGATGAAAAACTTTATTACTATGCATTGCAGTTCCGAATATCATGATAATTAGAGCATCATCCGGATTGTAAGTCTCATCGGTTAATTCTTTTTCTGCAATGTGGCTTTTATAACCATTGGTTAATCCACCTACAGAAAAAAAAAAAAAAAAAAAAAAAAAAAAAAAAAAAAAAAAAAAACATCACTTTAAACTTTACAACATAAGTCAAGACTGTGAATTAAAATTATAATTACAAAAATTACCTTAAAAAATCATAGGTTAAAAAATAACAATAAATTGTAAAATGGCCTCGTTAGCTACAAAGATCAGTTTATTAAACATTATAATAGCAATTCATGTTGATAAAAACCAACTAACTCAATACCATTCTTGTTTATTCGGTTCATCATAAGCTCATACAATCACTCAAAATCATGAGCATCGATGATAGTAAAAAAAAACTGAATATGATGACAATTAACAGTAATGAAATAAATTATAAAGGCTCGCACGTTGCACCTTGAGTGCGTTTAGCTCATATCACTACCAAGCATACAATACAATCCATAATCTTATCTTAATCATTGTTCTATAAACACTAAACAAAGTCAGTTTACTTCTTTCTAATTATTAAAAATTCTAACACAAGAACAATAATAACCAAACAAACATATAAAAAAGCCAAAGAAGTATCGAACCCTCTACATAACCTAATCAATTTCACGACAGCTAGTAAAATAAACATAACATTCCAACAAATACAGACTTCACACCTTTCAAAATTCTAATATGAACCAACATGAACCAAAAAAGCCCTAATCTGAAATGATAATCGAATTAAATGTTGTGATTAACAAAATAGAAAAGAATAATATAAAAAATCTGAGAAAAAAAATCTTAATTTTAACAAATCTGAAACAAAACAAACATTGATCTGAACATACAGATTGAACCCTAATCCTAACATGAAATCGCTGAAACAAAAACTAAAACGAAGAAACATAATAGTAAGTTCAACTTCTTGATGAAGATTAAGAATAGTAAGATCAACCTCAACATCCGGCTGAAATAAAAACAAAAGTTAGTTTTCCGATGAGATTGTTACCTCGAATCTATGTATCCAGAGGATTGAAGAAGAAGAAATCGAACAGCTAGGGTAATGGTTGACGAAAAGGGGGCGCAGTGAGAAGATAGAAATCATTGAGTCTAGGTGTATGAACTTTAGATGTAATCGACGCAAGCAGAAGATATTGCCAGTGGTGATTGTTAAAGGGGGTTAGGGTTTGTGAAGTCTAAATGATGGGTATGGAAGAACAAATGAAGCATAACAAACGGGTAGGGTTATGTCCAATCCAAAGTACCGCGTGTTGACCCGTATAAGCATTAGGGCATTGAGCGGGAATAAAAAAGGGTAAAAGCAGCTCTCATAATGACACGTGTCCTAACAAAGTTTTCCTTTATTATATAGGAAGATAGTCTATAAATTTCAAAATAAATGGACAATAATATGTCAGCAGGTCAGCTCAACCCAATATGATCGTTTTACCCTGACCCGTTTTGACCAGTTATCCAACCAGCCTGTTCTGGTAAAAATAACATAATAGCATGCTTTAAATTCCCTGCAGTTAATAACTTTGTTGTCTGCTTGTGCAGTCGGAGTGCTTCTACACTGCAGGAAGATCAGTTGATTTAGGCGAAGTAGTTAATCATCTTCATCGCAAACAACCCGAAACTTCCCTTTATGCTGTTGGAACTAGCCTTGGTGCCAACATTCTGGTATTATTGATTATTCATTAATCATTACTGAAGTTTTATCGTCCTGAATGACCATGTTATTTTCTTGCACAAAACGAAGTTTTAGCATCAAACATATTCGTCAGTCTCGAAAAAGGAACAAAAAAAAAGAAGAAAATTTGGCTTGTCTTGATTATAATGAAGAAATCAATGGCAACTTTCCATGAATGTTGAATGTTTAACCGTTTCTTCTGGGTCATACATCTAATGTTAACTTTCAATACAAGATGTTGTCTTAAACTTCGGTCACTAGTAGAAAAAACACCTTTCTTGACGTGCATTGCGAGTCATAAAAGGGTACTTATGACATGCCAAAAAGTGTCGTTGAAGGACATGTCATAAAAATAACATGACACGCGTTTGTGACTGTGTGTCATCTTTTTATGACGCGCATTTATGACACACTTTTATGACGCGTGTTTATGACCACTTCTTTAAGGTTTTGATTTTTAATGATTGATCTTGCAGGTAAAGTATCTTGGTGAGGATGGTGTTAGCGTACCTCTTGCTGGGGCTGTATCCATCAGTAATCCTTGGGACCTTTTGGTTAGTGCTTTTATGAATATATTCTTGCCCGTTATAAATATCTGATCCATAAACATGAACATGAATTTATTTTTTCTTTATGTACCATTATTTACCTCTTGCTTTGGCAGATTGGTGACAGATTCTTCACACGTGCGATTATGCAGAGGTTCTATAATAGAATTTTAGGGAGTTCCTTAAAAGGGGCTGCCAAATTGTATGTATTCTTTACTCATCACCTTTTAATTGAGACATTCCGATTTCAAGTTTGTAATGATTGAGTTTCTTATAGGCACCAGGAAACGTATGCTCGCCTTTCAGATTGGGAAGGAATTGAAAAGGTAATCCATTCTAGATTTTTACATAACTGTCATTTTTTTATGTGGTTCTATACTCAAAATTGGTTATGTATTGAACGTGCCCCCATATAGTATATGCATATGTCACAGAATTACTAGTTATGATGAAATAATAACTTGACATGTTGGTGCAGTCCCGCACAATTCGAGATTTCAATGATCATTCTGCTCGAATTGCTGGAAATTTTGAGGTAACACCCCTCTTTTATGTATAAATTTAACTCGATAAAATCTCTTATGCACACAATTTTCGCACTGATATACCAATAATACGATCGTTTTTCCTCCAGTCAATTGATGCGTTTCATAGATGGGCTAGCAGTGCCCGTTTGGTTCACAACGTGTCGGTCCCACTTCTCTGTCTCAATGCCATTGATGATCCTGTCTGCACAGATGAAGCCATTCCTTGGGATGAGTGTCGGTATGAAAATATACATTTTTCCTTCGTTTATTTTATTTTGCGAAATTAACAATCTTAGTAAACATAGCCTTCCTAACTGCAATCACTTACTTAAACTAATGTCTTACAAGAACTTAATTTATGTATGGTTTCTATATGGTTGCATAATATCTTTAGACTGATTTGGTATGAACTATTTACAGGAAAAATAAAAATGTTGTTCTTGCTACCACGCAACACGGAGGACACATTGCATTTTTTGAAGGAATGTCTGGAAAGAGCTTGTGGTAAATTTCTTATTATTGTTGATACGTAAATACAAAAAATGTTCATCGACAATCACAAGTTTTATATCTTTTGCAGGTGGATAAGGGTTGCAGAAGAATATCTTTCTAATCTTCATGCAAGCCCGACGATGAGCAAACAACAGGTACACATGGGCGATACTATACTTAGTTTTAAGATAATAAGATTCTCGATTTTATTATATAACATTAAAAAAATTATTGAAGTAAATTAGTTATTTGAAATAAAAAGAAGGTGGTTGAACAAGATTTAAACAAAAAGTTTGCCCCTCCAACCATATTTAACTTCCAATTAATCACAAAATTGTCACCGTGTCAATCATAAGCATTAAATTGATTCGATCAGTGATCCATATATCCTGATGTTGTAATAACAGATGCAAAAGTTTAAAGAATCGGATTCACTATCTCGAGACAACAAGAAATTAGTCTAGCTTCGGACCACTCGGTTCAGTTATTTTCTGGCTTCAGTTCATCTGTACATCAAGCAGTAAGTCAGTTCAATGCCTGTGAGATATTTCAGCGTTGGTTCTTAGTCGAAAAGCGAACATTAAATTGTTCATGTAAATTGGCGTGGTAGTTTTTTAAATTGTACCCGGGAAAGAAGCTGTTGTTGTAACATGTGATTGTGAGGACCTCTACATTGTTCATTTATGTTGTCCGAGACATTTTTACTTTTGAATCCTTTATTAATTACGACATGTTTGAATCCAAAATTTTTATGAAACTTGTTTTTGTAGAAGTCTAGTGCGAGTTCTGTATAGTATACATGGGCGATCCCACATCGGAGATCATGCTAAGTTAATGATTTGGTTATCCATAAGTCATTAGTCTATCACTGACGGACCCATGAACATTCTTCATGGGGGACGGAAATTTGTAGTAGTCGGATGTCTACCACTAAGTATTAAAAAAGTCTGGTTATATTCGGGTCGGATTGGATCTGGTTCGGATAGTTGACAAAGAACACACAAATTAAGAAATCTGTAACCGTCAGTTGTCCATCACTAAATATCGTCAACAAGTCCTTTCTATTATTTCTTATTTCCACTCTCAATGTCAATACGTGGATAATAACATTCTCCATTAACTTAGAAAGAGGTGGATCACTATGGTTACTACGAAAATTGCTTCAAGCCTCTTCTTCCCCTTTTTGCTACTATTATCGGTTCACATCTATACTTGTAAAAAAAAATATACACAATAAAATTAATACAATTAATTTATTTTAAGAGCAATAAAAGAATTCAAAAAAAAAATTAAATTATGATAGACTAAATTATTAGAGATAATATTTGTTGTTGTGTGATAACCTTTTACCAGAACTAAAAATATTTAAAGTGAATTGCAAGTTTTGTTTATCTTTATACCCAATTTCAAAGAGTGTTGTTTGTGTTTGAAATTGATAAGTTTTGTACTTAATGTTTTAAGATCCTATACGTTATATCCTTTAGCCCTAACCCAATTTTTTTCAGGTAAATCAAATCATATAAGGTATAATTGTCCTTCCACCACCACTCTTCCTCTCTTACCCCCTTAATGAATCACGGTCGGTTGTGAAGAAATCGAAGAGAGATGACACCAAAGGAAACTTTGCAGTGTTTTTTACAGAATGGACTACTAGACTCTAAAAGCCTACATCTAGCTATCATCTTCCTCGTATCATCTTCTTCCTACACCCCAAATGACTCTGCAACTATGCAATAGCCCAAAAAAAATTCCAATGAAACCTTTCCCACTTTCTCTCTTCCACTCTACATCATACAATTCAAGGGGGCGACTAAAAATTTTGAAGGGGTGTGATCTGTTTTTTTTTTATCTAAAAATACATTATTTTTTTTCAAGGGGTGGGTCCGCCGTTTGTAGTCAATGTCCTCTTGGTCTACTAGCACCATGTGTTTATTTGCTTCGGATGTGAGTCCCACAAAGTGAGCAATAGGGGGATTTTAGACTATGCGGTGTGGAGAGGGGAAGCCCGTCCACGCCCCCTACACTACCCCGTGCTAGTCATGGATAGGTGTGGCCCCTTTGGGGCTTGAAGATTTCGACGGGCATGGAGCATGTGTGGGTCATTAATTAAGTTAAAGATAAGACACAATGAGAAAAATCCACAAGTTTAGTTAGAATCTAAGCAGTCATTGTCACTAAAAGCAGGAAATGATCTAGTCATCAGAGAGCGTTTGAATTCTGTAGGGGTGAGTAGAAATCGGGTTGACCCGAAAAAACCGAGACCTGAACCGTAAATTACCCAAAACGGTTGTTTGACAACTTTTGAATGGTTAAGTGTTGAACCAGTAGGATGTCTGAACCATTAAGTGCTGAACCGGTAAGAAGTCTGAACCATTAAGAGCCAATATAATGCTTAACCGTTCAGAGGCAAATGTCTAACCAATTCATATTAGCAAATGGCTCAACCATTCAGATATTTGCTCATGAAACAAACAATTTGAACCATTAACTGTTGAACCAGTAAGATGTCTGAACCATTAAGAGCCCCATCTATTAAGAGGTAAACAAACAACCCCTTAGTCATCAGTTGCAATATTCTCTAAAGTTTAGGTTCGGGTGTGGGCCGAGGATAACCGAAATCTTCAAGACCGAACTGAATGGAATTTTCAATATCTACAAAAACAATGGGCGGCGGCAATAGTTCTTGGATTCCACTGGTGGAAAAAGGCGGTTCAGCCTTTTTTTTTTTTTTTTTGCTATTTGTCCTCTCTTCAAAGTTACGATGTTGCCCCTGTTAAAAAATACAGTTTTGCCATCGCTTTAGCTTTTGGCAAATTACGATTTTACCTTAGCCAAAAAATACAATTTTGCCCCAGTTAAAAATTACAGAATTGCCATCGTTTTAGTTATTTTTTTAAATCCCCATTGGCCCGTGTATGATACGATTTTACCCCAGTTAAAAATTATGAATTTGCCCCTGTTCAAAGTTATGATTTTGCCCCTGGTTAAAATATAACAGTACCGACATCGCTTTAGCTTTTGATAAATTACGATTTTAGCCTAGCCAAAAATTACAATTTTCCCCTAGCTCAAAATTAGAGTATTGTCATTGTTTTAGTTTTTTTTTGCAAAACTATAGAAATGTTTTGTTTTAATTGTTTGACTCGATTTAATATTTTTTCGTGCCAAGCGGCTGCCTAACACTCGCTCATTAGTCCAGACAAATTACAGTTTTGCCCCGACCTCAAAATTACGGTCTTGCCATCGATTTAGATTTTTTTTTCTAGCAAAACTATGGTATTGTTTTTTTAATTGTTTGAGAAATATTCGGCCTAACGCCCCCTGACAATTTATTGTTTTGCCCCCAACTCTAAATTACACGCTTGCCATCGTTTTAGTTATTTTTTTTTATCATAACTATGATAGTGTTTTTCTTTATTTGGTTAACTTGATGCATTTTTTTATATCGTGTTATAAGTAGCATGTATAACTAACCGAAATAAATGCGTACATGTTATTAAACTAAGAAATATTTGGTTTAGCGCCCCGCAACGCGGGCGGCACATAACTCTAGTTATCCAACCATCATCATACAGTACAACCGAGAATGAACGTTAGTAGAAAGTTAGATCTGGTGAAGCACCCTTGATGGTGGTGTTACAGGGACGACGGCTTCGGTGACAGTGAGTTGAGATACAAAATCACGATTTCCAACTATCAACATTTTCCATGGCCGCCGGAGAAGTGTTTGAAGCTTTGGATGTAGGGTCGATGGAGAATAATTCTGCTTTGTGAGACAACTAGTGAAGAAAAAAATATAAACAATAGGTGAATAGCTAGTATGAGTATCTTTTCTTTAATCATAAACTAGTGTCGTAGTTGCCCGTGTGTTCCGCAGAGACTCGGTTGGAATTCAGAACGTATAGCACACCATAACAACCGATAAATAAATTTGTAAAATTAATTAAAATGATATATTAATGGGTTATGCTATTTGCTTTATAACTCGACTCTGAACATCAAAATAATAACAAAAGGTAACACGATATAGTAAATAACAATGATAAAAATAAGGTAAACAAAAAAGAAAACAATCGAAACTTGGTCGGTTTCGGCGCGCTCGTTATAGCAAAGAAAAAAAGTTAAAAAATATGTTCAAAAGAGTATCGACGTGTTCGTTAAAAATATTAACTAAAAAAAACCTTTGCCACACTCGTTATAGCAAAGAAAAATAAAATTTTAAAAAATATGTCTAAAACGGCATTAACGTGTTCGTTAAAAAAAACTATCTAGAGGTAGAAAAGTAATTTGGTTAAATAAAAAAAAAAGAATACAATAGTTAAACTACATGGGTTGTAAATGAAAAAGTTTAAACTAAATGACGAAATAGAATAAAGGACAAAAAAATAATGCACTTGTAAAGTATGCATTAGATGTAGTACAACACTATTCATCTTCTATTCTTTTATATTATATTATATATAATATAATATAATATAATATAATATAATAATAATCCATGAAAGGAATAAAAAAATTTCTTTACATAAAACATTATAGAAAGAATACTTGTAAGGCCAGGGAGTGTGGTATACCACTCCTAGCCAACTTAGCTTCGTTAGCGTCCTATGACGCTCCACACCCACCCCCTGCCTGCCAAAGAGGGGGCGCTATCCTTGTGTCGCCATCCCAGTAACGGCCCTTTTAATGCGTGGTTCGAGGTGTTGGTCAAATGTGACCGTTGGTGAACGGAAATTATGAGTTTTATATATTTTTCTTATTATTTAAATTTAAATTAATATATCAAAATTAAATTATGTTTAAATTTAAATAAAGAAAGTTATTAGGTAATGATGATGGGGCTTTAAATAGTTGCATTCAAGTTAAAGAGAGTGACTTTAAAGCTCCCAGATAAGGTAGCGCCTAGGTAGATTTGACGTGGCGTAATAAAACCCATAGGGGCTTTAAATCACACCCCCTAGCCTAATGGATAATCGGGTATATACAAATATAATTGTAAAGTAGAAAGTGGTCAGATGATATCTATTAAATATTATAATAACTAGGATTAAGCATCCCCGCGTTGCGGTGGGGGCGAACACCATTGCCAACGACCAGCAACACTAAAGTTGCGGCGTGTTAATGCAAAGAAATTAAACCGAAACGTAAAACATATAAAAGAATAACTAAGTCGATCTAGGACCCACGCGTTACGATGAACCTGTCAAACGAAAAAAATAGACAACGCAAAAATGTTTAACCACACATGCACGTTGCGCCGTGTTAACTCGCAAAATTTAGAATGGAACGTAAAGCGAAAATTTTGCGAAAAATGAAAAGTATAGAGTACCAATGTTGAATGTAAAAAAGTTATGAGTTTAAATTATAAAAGATGATGTACAATCGTTTAATGCATACACGTGTTACAAATTATATCTATACTAGGAGCCACATGGGAGGAGCTTGAAGTTCAAGCCCCATTACACATGGTCTTATGCTTGCTACAGACTCACGCGTTATCATGGGGCACCGTACGCAATAATCACTTGTACTTTCTTGTGGCTCAAAGTTGTAAACCCACATTGGGTACAACCATAAGATGCATAAAACATCTACAAAGCTTGATGTACAAGCTTTAGTGCAACAAAATGTCTACAAAGCTTGATGTACAAGCTTTATTGCAACAAAATGTTGCAAATTATATAGTATATAATATGCACTACAACAACTTTAGAAACTTAAAACATGTCATGCGTAACTTTGAAAAATTGTGTTTTAATTTGTCAGTATATAAGGTCATAAACTTTTACAGACTACTGTCACGAGTTACTTTTCGACCCCTGTGTGGCGTCCCCAAGTCCTCGGGGACAAGCCAATCCATCCCGCTTCTTTGTGTGGATCACTGGTTTCGTCCTACCTTGGACTCATCAAGAGAGCGGCGCCAGCTCTAGACCAGTGGTGCGTTCGTCGTTTGCACGACTAGGCACGTACACCTCTTCATTGACACTAACTTCGTCCCCCGATAAAGTCCAGGACTAGCTAGTAACCCAAGCGTTCAAGCACAATCCATAGCATTGCGATCTTCAAACATTTGGCCCATGACACTCTCCTACCACCATTTCATGCACGTCCTCGTGCATGCTCGCCATCCCATACCAGCTTGCATACTTGACAATGCATGATCCCCTTATGTTGAGCATGATTCACTTTGGGAGGGTAGGACACCCGAAAGTACAGCAATAATGATCTTCTGTCGTGCATGTTCAATATAGTACATCAATTCTGGTTATAAGTGGAACTGACATCCGCCACATCGGATTTGGTGTCGATGATTCACCTTGTTTTAGGAATACGGGGACCTAAATAGTTATAGCAGCTTTCACAAAACTTCCTTTTTATGGCGCTGCTTGAACCGTAGATTTTTTTTAACATGACACGGAGGGCTTCTCTGCAACTATACTTGAGCGGCACTCACGATCCCATACTCGCGGAGTACAAAGACCTTTGCCGAAGCAAACCCATATTTGGTCTTCTCCCACCACCATTGCGTAACCATACTCTAAATGTTAAGCTCATTTGGTTAAGAGTCACGTTCCAACGTATCCTATAATCGTTCTGCTCTGATACCAAGTTGTCACGGGGTTACTTTTCGACCCCCGTGTGGCGTCCCCAAGTCCCCGGGGACAAGCAAATCCATCCCGCTTCTTTGTGTGGGTCATTGGCGCCGCTCTCCTGACGCGTCCAAGGCAGGACGAAACCAGTGACCCACACAAAGAAGCGGGATGGATTGGCTTGTCCCCGGGGACTTGGGGACGCCACACGGGGGTCGAAAAGTAACCCCGTGACAACTTGTCATGGAGTAACTTCACTCACGTGTAGCTACTTAGACTTGATCTAAGTTAAACTTTTGTTCCCAACGTTGATATGGTTTTGTTGGAATCAAGTGATGATTGCAAGTGCTTTACCCAAAAAAAAGTGATGATTGCAAGTGTTGCTTTCAAAGAAACAACTTAGTATTGATTATAAAAGAGTTTACAAGAGTGGGTTACAAGTACAAGTATACAACTTGCTATGATGTTGGGTGTTTTCCAAATGAGACCTTCACTACATATTTATACTAGTGGCTAAGTATTCTAGATCATTCATGATCTAGAATATTCTAAGTATAAACCATACATAAATATCTTTGATATTTTGGAGCTGATTTCTAGATCAATCTTATAAAATATCTAGCTGATTTCTAGAGGGTTCTTGGCTGAAACTATGAGCAGAATTATGTAGCCTATTCTAGACCCTTCCGAGCTCCTTCAAGGCTGTTCTAGAGTCTTTCAATGGTGTTAAGATGTTACAGCAACTTGTAGGCTATTCCGGAAACTTTCGGGTAGCCCTAGAAGCATCTTTAGTTTTCCAGAACCTTCCGGAACTCGCAAAAAAAGTTTTGTATTTAGGTGGATCACTCAAGCATATCGGAACTCTCAAGGACTATGTCAAAGAATTCACAACACTTGTCCTTGAAATCCCCGATCTGTCGGAAAAGGATTCCCTTTTCTACTTCCTCGACGGGTTACAATATTGGGGTATAACAGAATTGGACTGTCGCAATGTTCAAGATTTAGCTACTGCCATCACCGTAGCTGAAGGCTTGATCGATCTTAAAGAAAAACGTCCTAATAAATCTGTAGTCGAAGAACCTGATGACAACATAGGTGGGGGAGCAAAACCAAGTTACACCCGGAGGATTAAAGGACCAAAACCACCACGAAACAATAACCAACTCGCAAGGATAGGATGCTTCATTTGCGAGGGGACACACGATGCACGTGATTGCCCAAATAAAACAACCCTTCTTAAAATACTTATAACACCCCTACACATCCTAAAATACACCCCGTATACAAAAAGTGGGCCCCAAATACTTTATTTTAATAAAAAATAAATAAAAACAAATATA
>JARYGA010032481.1:0-28082 GCA_030545235.1 Helianthus tuberosus | reverse complement strand
CAATCCATTTGCCTGATCAATGTTTCTGAGTAACATCACTGGAGCACCAAGTTTCAGTACTAATTTATGGTTAGGTAAACCAAATAAACGAAGATTGTTTAACACATCTGGAGGAAACAATGCCATATTAAGCTCTGATTCTTCCTCCGATTGGCATAAACTGTAAGGACTCTAAAAAATGTCCCAAATTAACCCGTAAGTGCGAACCTGGACCCCTGAAACCCTAATACACATGAAAAATCAAGAAATAAAGATTCTTGGTCTTCAGACGGGCCGCGTAAAGATTAAGCATAGTCTACGCGAGCCGCGTCAACCCTACGTTTGACCGGATAAGCACGTCGGGCCACGCGTCGCACACGTGGCAGGCCTATGTGTGACACGCTAGCCCTAGTCTACGTCTAGCTGGCCCTCACGGGCCGCGTAAAGATCAAGGGTGGGCTCACGCGGGCCACGTGAGACCCAAATTTCACCTATAAATAGAATGGCCATGAGTAGTTCACTGGTGTCGAAACCAAATCTCAAAAACGAAGTTTGGCTGCTCAAAAGTCGAATTTACTTTTATAATAGCGAGGCGCTGCTACGATACAGGGTATTAACTCAATCGCTGCTACGATTCAATGTCCGATCGATTGAAAACTATCCGATGGATGTTTAAGTGCTGCCCACATTAGGGCCATACTTTGTCATTAGTCGTGAATTCGACGGATGTTTAAGTATAGCACTTTGTCATTCGTTGTGAGGGTTTTAATCTCGTGAGTTATCGTAAATGCTGTATTAGTTACTGACCTAGTTCATGTGCATTGTTATTTAAATTAGGTTACAAGGCTAATCAGTAGGCTAAACTCTGCCCGTATAAATCTGCAATGTGAGTCATTCTCTTTTTATCAAAAGTATTTTACAATACTCCATTTTCAAATGTTATAATTACAGGGATTAAGTCATGGTTATCTTGAATCACTGGCTAATTGGGGTATTGTGCACATTACTAATTTCTCACAGTTAGGCTAATAAATCCTAACTGTGATAATCATCACTACTTGGGGAAGGACCCAATAGTGGTATGACCATCGTCACCAGGTGACACGGCGCCAGATAAAAATAAGATAGAAACCATTGTAATCGCTCTTATGTTGTAATTTATAACTATGTGTCATTTTATCAAATTGAATGACTCACCAGTATTTCCCCGCTGATAAAATATTTTTAAAACATGTTTCAGGCGACCTGCTGTAAATCAAGGAAAACGTGCTACGGAGCACTAACAAGCTTGAAGAGGTGGCTCAGTTAAAATAAATAAACATGTTTTATAAATCAGGGAATTTCCTAGTAAAATTCCTCTATTGTAAATTACGGGGTTTATCCCGAATTATGAAATAAAATAATCGGGCATTTTCAAGTTTTAAAAGATCCTGATAAATCTTCCGCTGTCGCATCAATTAATAAATACCACGGGTTCCTGTCCCGCGTCTCCAGACCGGGTAAAACCGGGGCTGGGGCCGTGACAGGAAGAGGTGGTATCAGAGCCACTGATTTAAGCCTATTAAGTATTTAAAATACTTAATTTTCCTGATTATCATCTTGTAATTATGTGTTTTTAACTGACTACTTGTTAGTTACAGTATGGGTAAGCAACGAATGTCAGATATCTATCTTAAATTAGATAGTTCACCGAAAGATAAGGGAACTTCATCCCAATCAAATTCCTCAAGACACTCAGCAGATACTGAGGAGGGAATATTTGTTCGTAAGGCACAGTATGAGAAACCACTTACCCCTAATAAAAGAAGTTTGATTATTAGAAAAAGTCAAGAGAAAATCAAAAAGTCACAACCAAAAGAAGGAATAATTGATAAGGAAACCCAGGAGATAAGCAATAACCCACCATGGGAAGATGAGTTAGATGAACAATGGGCAAATCTCTATATGTTAGCCACTATAGCAGTAAATGCTAACTTATAGTTAAATCGCCAAACCAGTACTAGCACCTATGTCACCTACAAGCCAGAAGCTTTAATATTTTAGTTGTACTAAAAATAAATATTTTGTTTCAATAAAATGGTTTATTAGATATTCATTAAATTTTCTAATTGCCATTCTGTGATTATGTGAAAATTTAATTTATAAAATTTTAAACTAAAATTTTGTGTGTTTCTTCGTAAATGCTAAACAGCATGAATGAGTTGTCTGATGCTCTTCAGAATCTCAATCTCTATCCTGTGAAAGTGGAAGTTTCCAGAGACTTTACTGGTTACTTGGCCGATGTTGAGGAACCTATGGAATTCCAAGCTCCACCTCCAGAGAAATCAAAGCCTAAGAAAAGAAGAAGATTTGTGGGATGGAGGCGTGTGCGCAGAAGGAAACCAGCAACTAGGAGAATTCCCAAGATAGAAAATCCCATGGATAAAGGAAAAGGGATCGAGATTGGGGAAAGTTTTAGGCAAGTAGAAATAGAAATTGGGGAAAGTTCTAAGCAAGCCGAGGAATTACCACTGCAGGAGGAACTAGATCGCATACTGGCAAATTGTGATATCCTTAGGCCTATCAATGAAAACCTCTTCCCTTATCCTGCTGAAACCCAACTTCCAATAAACTTGGAACCGCCCATCCCAGACCCTCTTATCCACACCCAACCTCTAGGAGAAATGGAGGAATGGTGGACCCATGACTGGTAGTTTCAAAACCTCCTAAATAATCCTTATACCTTTTTCCCTCAGCTCGACCCAGAACCTGTACCAAACCCACCAATGAGTAATGAAAACTTAGCTGAACTCCGCCATTTTGGTGAGGAGCTGATAGATGTAGGGAATGGGATCCGGGAGGTGGGAAAACAAATCTCCTGAAAGTACGACGAGAGGGAACGTCGCTTCTGAGGTGCCAGCTGACGAGGGATAGTGTGGTTGTGAAGCTATGGTTGTATAATAATAATAAAAATATAACTCTATAAAATAACCTAAAAATAAAACTTTTGTAAGATATCGGTGTGTATGGATGCATAATATAATATATAAAAATGGAAGTCGAGAAATCGACAATTTTGGCTATACTTGTTAATGTGCTTATGTGCAATTATTTGGTTATGTTTGATTATTAATTATTTCATACTAATTACTTATATAAATTAATTACCAGATGGCACACGTTGGTAATGAACCCAATAATGAAGTTAATCAATCTGAGCATAACAATGAAGATCAATTTATGAATAGGCAAGATATCGAGAATATCGTTGCTCAGGGAATAGCCAATGCTATTCCTGCCATACTTGCTGCTGCTCGAAATCCAGTTGAACCTCAACAAATTATTCCTAGCAAACGCACACACGGTGACAATTTCAATAATAGTGTAAACGGAGGCGGCAACAATAACAATAACAATAATATACTGCAAGCCCCAAGTCTAAAAAGAATGAAAGCTGCAACGCCTGGTTGCACTTACAAGGAATTTCTTGCCTGTAAACCAGCTGAATTTGCAGGCAATGAAGGGGCGACTGCGGCACTGCGTTGGTTGGAGAAAACCGAAGCAGTAATTATGATAAGTAAATGTGTCGAGGAAGACAAGGTCATGTATGCGTCGCATCTGTTTAAAGAAGGGGCGCTAGAATGGTGGAATACAGTACTTCAAGCTAAAGGAGGAAATATGGCCTATGCCATGAGTTGGGAAGAATTTAAGCAACTAGTAGAACGAAAATTCTGTCCCGAATATGAAAAGGAACAAATAACAAATAAGTTCCTGAACCACCGGATGGTGGATGTAGATTATCGAGGATATACTTCGACATTCTTCGAGTATGCGAGAGTGGTACCAACACTGGCTTCGCCAGAACCGGTACTTATTTCCCGATATATTTGGGGATTGATTGGCGAAATTCGAGATATCGTCAAAGCTGCAAGACCACGCACTATTGATGATGCTGTGGAATTAGCTAACACCCTAACTGACGGACTGGTACGTACAAGAGAAGAAACCCGGAAAAAGGAAGTGGCCCAAAAGATTACCGAGGGATTCCGTGTGGGTAATCATAGCAATTTCAAGAGAAAAGGAACCGGGCAATCTTCCACTGTTCCATTTTGCAATGCCTGTAAAAGGAAGCATTTTGGAAGATGCAAAGGGTATTGCAATTTCTGCAAAATCCCGGGGCACCAAGAAGAAGATTGCAGGAAGAAGAAAGCAACAGTTTGCTACAACTGCGGTGAAGCTGGACATTTTAGGCCAGACTGCCCTAAATTGGCCAAACCAGCTGCCAACAAAACCAAACCTGCAGAAGGAGCTACCAAGAAGAACGTAAGAGCCTTCCAGTTGACTACTCAGGAAGCAGAACTAATTCCTGACGTAATACCTGGTACGTTCCTAGTTCACAACGTTTATGCAAAAGTATTATTTGACTCTGGTGCAAACCAAAGTTTTATAAATACTTCATTCTGCCAAGCTCTTAACCTACTTTTAACCAAACTTAGACAAATTTTTACGGTAGAAACGGCAGATGGAAATTCTGTTAACATAGATAAGGTTTTGCAAGAAGGAAAGATAGAACTCTTAGGTCATAAATTCTCTGCAAACCTGTTACCTATGAAGTTAGCCGAATTCGATGTGGTATTAGGAATGGATTGGTTAGTAGCCAACCATGCTCGAATTCTTTGTGATAAGAATTCCATAGAAATTCATACACCCACAGGAGAATTGGTGGAAATTACTGGAGATAAGCCACGTAAGCCAATGAAGTTCATTTCAGTAGTGAAAGTTGCTAGTTATGAACGAAAGCAAGGAATAGTGTATATGATTTCAATAATCATTAACACTAAGGGTAAGGAACTCAAAGAAATTCCAGTAGTATCAGAATACCCAGAGGTATTCCCAGAAGAACTACCTGGATTACCACCTGATAGGGAAGTAGAATTTAGAATTCATCTAATTCCTGGAACTACACCGATAGCCAAGGCACCTTATCGGTTAGCACCCACCAAAATGCAAGAATTGAAAAAGCAATTAGATGAATTCTTAAGTAAAAGATTCATACAACCTAGTTCATCCCCGTGGGGAGCTCCAGTGTTGTTTGTGAAAAAGAAAGATGGTTCGATGTGAATGTGTATCGATTATAGAGAGTTGAATAAGGTTACAATTAAGAATCGATACCCATTGCCTAGGATTGATGATCTTTTCGATCAACTTCAAGGAGCTAGATATTTTTCTAAGATAGATTTACGCTTCGGATATCATCAATTGAAGGTACAAGAAGAAGACATACCTAAAACTGCTTTCAGAACTAGGTATGGTCATTACGAGTTTACAGTCATGCCCTTTGGACTAACAAATGCTCCTGCAGCATTTATGGACATGATGAATAGGATCTGTAAACCGTATTTGGATAAATTCATAATTGTCTTCATAGACGATATACTTATTTACTCCAAAAGCCAGGAGGAGCATTGTGAGCACCTGCATGCACTCTTAACTTTGTTAAGAAAGGAGAAGCTTTACGCCAAATACTCGAAGTGTGAATTCTGGCTGCAAGAAGTGCAATTTTTAGGACACATGGTGAATCACGAAGGGATTCACGTAGATCCTGCTAAGATTGAAGCGATCACTAAATGGAAGGTCCCGCAGTCAGCTATGGAAATTAGAAGTTTTATAGGATTAGCCGGATACTATAGATGGTTTATTAAGGATTTTTCCAAGATAGCTGTACCATTAACTAAACTAACCTGTAAATCAGTTAAGTTTGAATGGGGACCTAGACAAGAGGAAGCTTTTAAGATTTTAAAACAGAAACTAACAAATGCTCAAATTCTAGCCTTACCAGAAGGAACAGAAGATTTTGAAGTATACTGCGATGCTTCAAAGCTAGGATTGGGATGTGTGCTAATGCAACGCAAAAAGGTAATTGCATATGCATCAAGACAATTGAAAAAGCACGAAGAAAACTATACGACGCATGACTTAGAGTTAGGAGCCATAATTTTTGCCCTTAAGATTTGGAAACATTATCTGTACGGAAGTAAGTTTACTGTAAATACAGATCATAAAAGCTTAAGATATATATTTGGGCAAAAAGAATTAAAAATGAGGCAAAGGAGATGGATGGAAATCCTAAGTGATTACGACTGTGATATTCAATATCACGAAGGAAAAGCAAACGTAGTTGCTGATGCCTTAAGTCGTAAGTATCATGAGAAACAACGACGGGTTCGTGCTCTTAGATTAAGTTTACAATTAGACTTAATGGAACAACTGAAAAGCATTCAAGAAACAGCAATCAAGGATGATGCTGAAGGAATGAAAGGATGAATAAAAGAATTAGAACAAGGAAGTGATGGAATTTGGAGATTCCGTAAGAAACGAATTTGGGTACCTAAACAGGGAGAATTAAGAAATAAGATTTTAGAAGAAGCCCATAAATCTAGGTATACCATACATCCTGGTAACAATAAAATGTACCAAGATTTAAGAAATAACTTCTGGTGGATAGGAATGAAAAAGGACATAGCTAGATATGTTTCTAAGTGTCTTACTTGTTCACAAGTTAAGGCAGAACACCAGAAACCTTCAGGATTACTACAACAACAACTAGAAATGCCTATATGGAAATGGGAACTCATAACAATGGATTTTGTTACTAAGTTACCCAAAACCAGAAAAGGTAATGATGCGATTTGGGTAATTGTGGATCGATTAACCAAATCAGCACATTTTCTACCCATGAAAGAAACCTTTAGCATGGAATGGTTGGCAAAGTTGTATGTAGATAAAGTAGTATCCTTACATGGAGTTCCACTCTCCATTGTATCGGATAGGGATAGCCGTTTCACTTCCCACTTTTGGACAAGTTTCCAAGAAGTTATGGGAACCCGACTAAACCTAAGTACTGCATATCATCCTCAAACAGACGGACAAAGTGAAAGGACGATCCAAACCCTGGAAGACATGCTTAGGGCATGTGTAATAGATTTTGGTGGGAACTGGGACAACCATTTACCTTTAATTGAATTCTCCTATAATAATAGCTATCATTCAAGCATTGAAGCTGCCCCGTTCGAAGCACTATACGGACGTAAATGCAGAACTCCAGTCTGCTGGGCAGAGATAGGAGAAAGTCAATTATCAAGACCTGAAATAGTGCAAGAAACTACCGATAAGATTACTCAAATCAAGGAAAGACTAAAGACGGCTAGAGATCGCCAGAAGAGTTATGCAGACAATCGACGCAAGCCGTTAGAATTTCAAATCGGAGACAAGGTTCTCTTGAAAGTTTCTCCTTGGAAAGGAGTAGTTCGGTTCGGTAAGAAAGGAAAGTTAAGTCCAAGATACGTAGGACCATTTCCAGTAATCCAACGTATAGGACCGGTCGCATATCGCTTACAACTACCAGAAGAGTTAGCGGGGGTACATGACGTATTTCATGTATCCAACCTCAAGAAATGTCTATCTGATGAATCTCTGGTAGTACCTCTTCAAGATGTAGAGGTGAATGAGAAATTAAAATTTGTAGAGAAACCACTGCAAATAGAAGACAGAAAGATTAAGTTTTTCAAGCACAAGCGACTAGTGCTAGTCAAAGTCAAATGAGATTCTAAAAGAGGACCCGAATACACTTGGGAGCTGGAATCGGAGATGAAGCAAAAGTATCCTCACTTATTTCAATAAATCTCGAGGACGAGATTTTAAATAAGGTGGGGAGGATGTAAGGACTCTAAAAAATGTCCCAAATTAACCCGTAAGTGCGAACCCGGACCCCTGAAACCCTAAAACACATGAAAAATCAAGAAATAAAGATTCTTGGTCTTCAGACGGGCCGCGTAAAGATTAAGCATAGTCTACGCGGGCCGCGTCAACCCTACGTTTGACCGGATAAGCACGTCGGGCCACGCGTCACACACGTGGCAGGCCTATGTGTGACACGCTAGCCCAATCTACGTCTAGCTGGCCCTCACGGACCACGTAAAGATCAAGGGTGGGCTCACGCGGGCCACGTGAGACCCAAATTTCACCTATAAATAGAATGGCCATGAGTAGTTCACTGGCGTCGAAACCAAATCTCAAAAACGAAGTTTGGCTGCTCAAAAGTCGAATTTACTTTTATAATAGCGAGGCGCTGCTACGATACAGGGTATTAACTCAATCGCTGCTACGATTCAATGTCCGATCGATTGAAAACTATCCGATGGATGTTTAAGTGCTGCCCACATTAGGGCCATACTTTGTCATTAGTCGTGAATTCGACGGATGTTTAAGTATAGCACTTTGTCATTCGTTGTGAGGGTTTTAATCTCGTGAGTTATCGTAAATGCTGTATTAGTTACTGACCTAGTTCATGTGCATTGTTATTTAAATTAGGTTACAAGGCTAATAAGTAGGCTAAACTCTGCCCGTATAAATCTGCAATGTGAGTCATTCTCTTTTTATCAAAAGTATTTTACAATACTCCATTTTCAAATGTTATAATTACAGGGATTAAGTCATGGTTATCTTGAATCACTGGCTAATTGGGGTATTGTGCACATTACTAATTTCTCACAGTTAGGCTAATAAATCCTAACTGTGATAATCATCACTACTTGGGGAAGGACCCAATAGTGGTATGACCATCGTCACCAGGTGACACGGCGCCAGATAAAAATAAGATAGAAGCCATTGTAATCGCTCTTATGTTGTAATTTATAACTATGTGTCATTTTATCAAATTGAATGACTCACCAGTATTTCCCCGCTGATAAAATATTTTTAAAACATGTTTCAGGCGACCTGCTGTAAATCAAGGAAAACGTGCTACGGAGCACTAACAAGCTTGAAGAGGTGGCTCAGTTAAAATAAATAAACATGTTTTATAAATCAGGGAATTTCCTAGTAAAATTCCTCTATTGTAAATTACGGGGTTTATCCCGAATTATGAAATAAAATAATCGGGCATTTTCAAGTTTTAAAAGATCCTGATAAATCTTCCGCTGTCGCATCAATTAATAAATACCACGGGTTCCTGTCCCGCGTCTCCAGACCGGGTAAAACCGGGGCTGGGGCCGTGACATAAACTATCTGAACTAGAATAAACCTTTTCTTCACCAGGCAGACTCAATAACAACTCTTTATTTATTGAATCCACTACTTCATTAGTTGGATCAAGAATCGCTCTTTGTTGGAAATACGTTAAATCCCACAAAAACTTATTCATGTTCGGATATATAAATGAAATGAGAGAACAAATAGGATTGACTTAGTCATGAATAAGTAAATCATCTGGTATTTCAATATCAATCTCACCATCATTTTCTTCACCAAGCAGACCATCACCAAGCTTTAAAATCCATTCTCCAAATTCCTTTATTTCTTTCAAATCTGCTTCCTGACAACCAACTCTTAATCTCATATTCTCAGTTAGCTTTAGTACTTGACAGTGCCACCATATATAAGAAGAATTCAAAGAAGCATTGACTATCATTGTTCTGGTAACTTTAGGGATGACCGGAAGAATTTGTCTAAAATCACCACCAAATAGAATTACCTTTCCCCCAAACGGATTGGATTGCATGTTCGGTTGACTGGAACGTGATATGTCTCTCATTGTTCTATCAAGAGCCTCGAAACAATGCTTGTGAGTCATAGGTGCTTCATCCCAAATAATCAATGTTGCTCTTTTAATTAAATCACCTAACTCAGTATTAGGCTCTATCGAACATATTGAATTCTCATTAGTGTTGATTGGAATTACAAACCTTGAATGAGCCGTTCTACCACCATCCAGCAAAAGTGAAGCAATTCCACTGGATGCAACATTCAATACAACTTCACCTTCTGATCGTAATGCAGCTGAGAATGTCTTCCAAAGAAACGTCTTTCCAGTTCCACCATAACCATATACAAAAAACACACCTCCATCACCTTTTTCAATCGCTTCCATAACAATTTTATATATCCTTTCCTGTTCGGCAGTTAAACACTTTACATAACCATCATGTTCCCTTTGAAGAGCTAGTCTGTCATACGATAATTCTTTCATTATCAATCGATTGTTCGACGATGAAACATAATTTTCCGGAACACTTGGCATATCATCAAAATTTCTCACTGTACTTCCATTGGTAAGTAGCAACTTTTCAATTTCAGATAGACAGATATTTTCAAGTTCTTCTTGTTGAAGATCCAAATCTAAAACAAATGTTAAAAAAAGTATTAGTTTTTTCCCAATAACAGAGCTATTGCATAATTTTAATGTAGTTGTATATAACTTTAATAAAATAATCACATTACCTGCAATACCAGTTATCTTTCGTTGCTGATACAGAATGTCTTCACATAACAGAGACTTCGTTTCCGACCAAAAAACACCAGGACGAGATATCGAATTTGATAGCAACAACATTACAAAAAAAGTCCTCAAGAAATTTCCGATTGACCATGTGCTAGCTTCTTTGACAACATTAACATATTCTTTATCATCATCCAACAGTCCCCGTGCAAAACATGCATCTTTAAATGTTTGAAAAACCTGCCCATCAACTGTTTTTATATCTTCAAAACAGGTTGGTCCCTTAATATGATTCAGTAAAATCCTTAGGTAATAACAATCACCAAGTGATGGTGGGACATAATGTATCCTCCCAATTGATCCATACGGATGCTTTCTTCGATTCCGTTTGCGATTTTTAGCATTCCATACATAATATCCCGGAAACTGAACATACCTCAATGTCCTGGCAAATTCATCGACTTTATTACAATTCATCCACTCTGTGAACATTGTCATTTTCACAGTTGGATCAGTAGCAATATCACACAAATTATCATGATCGTTATACACAATACTCTGACCATCTTCATAATGAAAAGGTAATACTTCAATAGCTGGAGATCTATAATGTATATCATACATGAATATTCTCCAAGCAGCTTCACAAGCAGAGATATATCTACAATCAAGGTATGCTTTTATCTCATCTACAACTACATTCTGTTCCGTATCATTCTTGGTGCTATTGGCTTGAAAAACAGAAGCAGTGACTCTATCAGGCCCCTTATTAATATATTTAAACAAATATTTGATAGAACCTGACTGGTTGCACCATTCAACGTTAACGTGGCACTGATACTTTCTGAGCAGGAGAGCATTGTAAGGAACTACAAATCTATTATCAAGTGTCACACCATTCTTTACTACTGTATTACTTGTTTGACGATGACGATAGAAAGGATATCCTTCAGAATCAACACAAGTCTCATCTACATATTTTTTGGGAAACTTTTTAGAACATTTTTGTTGAACCATACATGGACAAAGTGGGTTGTCTGTACCACATGGTCCATAAATCATAAATTGCTTGACAAGCTCATATAATTCAGGATCTCTTTCTTTATCTGGTATCTCAGCACTAATAACACGATCAATATCAGATGCAGTTGGAAATTTGCTTTCAGCACCCAAGAACAAACATATGTGAGCATGTGGGAGTCCACGCTTCTGAAATTCCACTGTATACATAACTGAAATTTTTCAATAGTGAGCTGTTAGATAAATATAATTAGATGTTCAAAGTAAAAAATATAACTAAAGGGTACCTGCTTGTATATCACTGATGTGCGCAAAATGCAACATATAAATTACATCAAATGTGGCATAAAACTAACCCTTTTTAGTACTAATGCTGGAAAAAGTGTGTTTTTGTCTTCCTTTTGTATTTTCAGGATTAAATGAGCTCAAATGAACAACAGAAGCAAAAGGCAGCTAAATCTAACATAAATACAAGAAAAGGAATAAACGTGGCATGCCCGAGATTACTGTTTCATTTAAATGAACTCTTTTCAGTTTGTTTTCGTAGAATGTCAAGCCAAAACAGTGGAACTTCGTCAGCGCATTCCAGAAACAATCGAAGAGAACGGAGGTCCTCAATCGAAGCAACTCTCGTACGCTACGTGATGGCATTACGTGAAGCTCTAGATGAGATGACATCGGTAGAGGAGGTCCTCATAGACCGTATAAATTATCTTACGGTGGGGTTGGAAAACAGTTTTCAAGAAATCAACCTCTTGCACCAGAGGTTGAATATTCTTGTGAGCCTCCCATGGAGCCAATCCTCCCTCAAGAGGATTGGAACCTAGGACTTGGAGTCAATAATCCCACCGGATGGGATGACATCCCCGCGGAACCTCCTCTTGACGATTTGTAAGAAGTCCCGGTGGAGGTAGCACCCCCTCAAACTGATGCAAATGAGCCCGCCTTTCTTCTCCCAAGGGAGATAGAGGAATGGGTCGCCGACGTATGAGGGACCCATATCCGGAAGATGAAGTTCTTCGAGCCGCATCCAACCGAGAGAATTATCTTTTCGGAAATTTTGCTAATAGAATAAACTTTAGGCTAGAACTTCTTAGTTTAGACTTCTTGTGTTTCTTTTGACCTACTTATCTAGAATTTTAATTTATTAGGATTATTATGTAACTTTCTCTATTTGATGAATGATGGTTTTAATTAATTTGGTGTTTAGATGATGATGTAATGGGTAAAACACACTCGGGATGGTGAAGGATACTAAGGGAAGCTTGAACCAACACCCCATGCATAAAAACAGGGCCACCCGACAATTTTTCTTCATTACAGCAAGTTCAGCACGGGGCCATGCTCATCCAACACGCCCCGTGCTCAACCATCTGCAGAAAAATGCCCAGTTCAGGTACCTGGACACGGGGCGTGCTCCTTGAACACGCCCCCGTGTCCAGCCTTCTGTTACTTTATTTTATTTTCTGTTACTGGCGATCTGAACACGGGGCCGTGTCCAGACGCCCAGTAACATAGATTTTTGCTCTTTCACATCTTTTTACACATTCAATCAACCTAAAAACTTATTTTTGGGACACATTGAGGACAATGTGTAATTTAAGTGTGGAGGGGATGCTAAAACCTTGAATTTTGCAAGTCCTAACTACAAGCCTTACACAAAACTCTATTGGAACCGCTAAACACCCTAATTTTTTTCAAAAACTTTTCGTTTTTTTTACTTGTCTTGGTTTAAATTGGGAATAACAAGTTCAAAAAAAGGTTTTATCTTTATAAATTTACAATCGATAGCGTCGTGATAAAAAGAACTAACATAAGGAAATTATAAAACGGCATGACAAATCTAGTTAAAATTTGAATATATATACTTGATCACATAAAAACCCATTCCCACAAAAAGTGAGTTTTGAGCCTTTATTGAGCATACAAATACACATCTTTAAACTAAATGCTCATTTTTTGTTTCTTGTGTTAATAGCCGCTTGGTTCTTACGACTCTAGAACTTGCCATGACGATACATTCCCGGTCCTTACCAACTTAAACCCAAGTAAGTAAATGATGGAGGCATTAGGACTAACTCTTTTTATTTTAACACCATTATTTTTCTTTTTTTTACCACCTACCCAAAATCCCCGTAGTTAACCCCTTTGAGCCTAAACCTTTTCATTTCTTAACCCAAAACAAACACCCTTTTACCCATCAAAACCTTTTTTCATTTTAAACCCTTTATTTTAGTAACAAAGCTCGGTTTTTCTTATGACTTCCTTATAAAAAAATGATGATAATGAAGCCAAAAGAAATAAACAAACAAGGTTATCAAAAAGAACTTTGTTTGAAAAAAAATTGCTTCATTAGAATAAAAAGTCATAAAAATAAAGTCTTATGAAACCTTTCGCCCTTTTCTACTAACCACTAACCAAACCACCTACCTTTAACCCAAGCCTAACCCTTCCCCCAAAAGTCCTCTTGATATTTACAAAGGTATATAGTTAAAAAGGAGGAGGATTGATTGCTTGGCAAGCTTATGGTAGAAGTAAGTTCCATGCCGCTCTCGAGTGTTTAACAAAAATACATTTTCGGCCGAGTGTTGAGTGATCCCCCGTGAGGTATGTGAACTTGTATATAAATGGAATTTTAAAAAGGCATGTTATGCCCTAATAAGTAATTTATCTTATGTAATGTTTTAAATAAATCATGACGAATAGGATTGTAAATAATTAAAAAATAAAACTTAATAAAGAATCTTGGAAATCCCGACACTCTATGACAAGCCCAAAAACCTTCTCTTCTACCCATTCCATTTGGGAGTGTAAGCCACATTATAAAGAGTTTTGCTTGAGGACAGGCAAAGATTCAAGTGTGGGGGTATTTGATGTGCGCAAAATGCAACATAAAAATTACATCAAATGTGGCATAAAACTAACCCTTTTTTAGTACTAATGTTGGAAAAAATGTGTTTTTGTCTTCCTTTTGTATTTTCAGGATTAAATGAGCTCAAATGAACAAAAGAAGCAAAAAGGCAGCTAAATCTAACATAAATACAAGAAAAGGAATAAACGTGGCATGCCCTACCCCTCGACAGCATCCTCCTAAGCAAAAACAAGAGAATAGAAGGCTGAACACGCCCCGTGCTCAATGAGCACGGGGGCGTGCCCAAGTGTCTGCAGAAAAGACAAAGTTGTATAAGCTTCTATCACCCACCACGGGGGCGTGTCCAGCGGACACGGGGCCGTGGTCAACTCTAAGATTCGCAGAATCTTGGAAAATCTTGATAGTACAGATACGCTTCTGCACACGGGGCCGTGCCCAGCGGACACGGGGGCGTGGTCAACTAATGCAGACAAACTGCATTTAATGAAGAAAAAGAAGACGGGTGGACACGGGGCCGTGCCCAATGGACTCGGGGCCGTGTCCGGGCTTCTGTGCAGGCTATAAATAGGGGTGCTTGGCTCACTTGCAAATCATCCCTTGGCAAACCACCTCTCTCCCACTTCACCCACACTCCACCACCACCACAACACCATCATCCACCACCATCATCCATCATCCATCATCCATCATAGAGTGTGTGTAGTAGTCTCGGGATCCAAGATTGATAGTAAGAGTTCTTGACAATCAAAGGCCATGTTTGCCTAAGTCTCTTACATCACTTGGTGAAGACAAGCATTTAGTGTAATACTTTTTATTTTTAATCTTTTCGCACTTTTTATTTGGTTATGTATTAATGACTTTAATAACTAGTTTTTCTTATGTTGAAGGTGAAACTTCCTTATCATTTGTCTGTGGTGTCTTGGCGTTATTTTACTGTCTATATAAAATAAAAGATTTACACCATTCACATCTCCACGGTCTATATGGAGATATGTTGGCTACCTGGTCGGGGGTTAAGGGAATGGTTTGGTAAGCGTCTTGCCTTGTTCAGTGTATAGATCCTGCAAGGACCTGGGTCAAGCTTAGTAGGACCTCCTTCAATACCCACTGGTATTGGATGGCGGGGGTCCGAATTTCTTGATCCCCTCATATGTAAACTACTATTAATATATTAACCCGGCTACTTAGGACTGTATCCCTGCTGACTCAGACTACTTAGTCGAGGGTAACGTCACCTTCAAAAGAGTGGCCTACCACATTATGCAATAATAACTTAATTAATTATCTTTCAATAATCCAACCCTTTAGGATTGTATCCTTGCTGACTCAAACTACTGGGTTGAGGGTAACGTCACCTTCAAAAGAGGGGCCTACTACAATAACTAAGATAATCTCTTAAAAAGTGCGAAAATAATCAATGGTTACACTAAAGGCGAGTCGGATCCAAGTGATTCATCTTGTCTATCTGTTTTATTTTTGTTTTTATTTTTCAGCATTTTTAGTTTTTATTTTCTAGTTTAAAACCCTTTTTCTAAATTTTTGATTTGATTAGACGTTGAGGATAAACCGGTATTAAAAGCTCTTGTGTCCTTGGACGACCTCGGTATCTTACCAACACTATACTACGCTCACGATGGGTGCACTTGCCCATATGTGTGTTTAGTGTTAGTAGAATATCGTGTTTTATAAATTTAAAACTTGACCAAAGTGTTAAAACTGGCTTAAAAATATACATAAAGATATATAACACTACACACGCATCAAGTTTTTGACGCCGTTGCCGGGGACACAAGAATTTTATGAAAGCTTAAAATCAACGGCCTAATCATTTTTTCTTATTTTTCTATTTTTTTGGGATTTTTCTTAATTTTTCAGCTTCTGCAGAGCTCAGCACGGGCCGTACCCGCTGAACACGCCTCGTGCCCAATCTTTGGTACTGGCAATCCTGTTTTAAAGTCAGACAGTAGCTGAACACAGGGCCGTGCCCACTCAACACTCCCCGTTCCCAAGTATCAGTTACTGAAAACAGAACCGTAATATCCCGACGGTTGGTAATTTCTGACACAAACATGAGTGATACTGATATTTTTTACTTTCGGCACTCTTATGGTACGTGGTGTCAAATATGTGGTGGCCCTCATAAAGATTTAGAATGTTATTTTTTAAATTACAAGCCCCACTATATTGACCCATTGTTTTCCTGTAGCCTTAAGAGGGGCGAAAGTAAAAATAATCCATATCTCTCCCTCGAATGCTCTCAATCAACCCTTCTAGGAGAAATGCTTCTTGGTGAATTATTTCAAATGGAAGATCTAATTCTTAATTGGGTGAAAGAACTTGAGATGGATATCATTAATTCATCTCAAGACGATACCCAAGAAGAATTGTTGGGATCGCATTCGAATAAAAACAACTTCGTTGTTCCCGATATCACCTCTAACTCTAGCGAAGACTTGAGCGATAGTTGTCCCTGTGTCGATTGTGCCGTGAAGGACTCCCCATCGAATTCGTTCGGTGCATACATAGACCTGAGCGATTCGGCATACACCTTCTTTAACGAGAGCCCGGGAAAGGTATTGAGGTCTTAATTATAATTCATTACCTCTTCTTAACAGGGGGTCGAAGACCACGGCTGTCTTTTGTCTTATATGACAGTGAGTATAGCCCGTAGGCCTTACATCCCTAATGGATGCTTTAATTAGTTAAAAGGATTTGGAAGAATCCAATATAAGGATGACTTATGCGATTTTATCGAATCACATTTTGCCAGGAGTGTTAACATGTTTTCAGATGTTAACAAGAATCTGTATCTTAATAAGGATCTACCATCTTGGTCCTGTCTTAATATGACACGTGGACTAGGTTTTGCCTTTAAGATTCATTTAATATATAATGGCAGTTTTTTTTAAAAGGAATGGTATTTTGTTTCTATTTTACATATTATATTCTTGCATGCAATGATAATTAAAATTTAACACATTCCATAATTTAAATCCAAAGAGTACAAAAATGCCCTAAGCGGGACTTAACAGAAGGATATGCCCACGCAGGGGCTTAAACAGAAAAGACATGCCCACGCAGGGGCTAAACAACATGCCCACGCAGGGGCCAACTAAAAGACAAGTCCTCGCAGGGACTGATTAAACATTACAGAAATACAAATAAACAAATAAAGGATTTAATGATCCTTTTTGCTCTTCCCCTTGATTAAGCTCGCCAGACCCTTGAAAATTCCTCAATTTTTGCCTACGCCCTTCCCTAACCTCCTGCTGCACCTGACTCAACCTTTGAAGAATCTCCTGATGCTGCGGTGGCGATATCACTGGTGGCTGCGGGGGCTGCTGAAACAACGGAGGTTGAGGAGGTGGTGGTTGTTGATACCCATAGGGTGGGTACCCATAGTGTGGGTATCCAGCTTGATATGGGACTCCAAAGGGTCCTTCCGGATGAAGGGCATTGTAGTTTGCCGCAACCAGGTATGGGTCAGCCTCGGCGTAGTTGTAGTGAGTATGGGCCGGCTGTTCAAAAGGGTTATACGCCGCTGAACCGGCGTATGTAGGAATTGGGTTGTTAAAGCCCACGGGTGGCGGTGCGACCGGCGCATACTGCACCTCAAAAACAGGGTTCGAAGGCCCACGCATTTGTGGGTCTTCGTATAGTGGCGGATAATGACTGCCACTAGATGGTTGAGGAGTGCTGATTCGGAATTCCCCTCGCACGGACATCCGTGCGGTTAATCTCCTACGCCTCGGTGGCTCCGGAGGCTGTTGCTGCACTGGTGGTGGTGGCGGTGGAGTGACCGCTACAAAACGGGAATCCTAGGAGGGATCCTGTTGTGGCTGCTGCTGTTGCGGTGAGTTGTGGTAACTGGGAGTAAACACCCATTCAATCTGGTTAAATCTCGCCTCGTAGCTGTCGGGACCATTGTAAGGTGATCCCAGAAAGGGTGACCCATCCGAAATCTCGATGGGGTGAGTAGGCGTGCCGGTTGGCGGTTGGGCAGGCTCCGGATCTTCGTCCGTATCCATGGAGAAGTGGTCTTCTGAATCCAACGGGTTATAACCCATTGGTTCATTAATTAGGTTTGCCGGGTTGAACCGGCTCTGAAAATAGGGTGTTGGGTCATTGAAGGGTGAGTTGTGGCCCTGGAGAGGTATATAAGAATGGTGTGAGTTGTGGGGCTCATTTCCGATTGAGGCCCGTAAGAGTTTAGGTATGAGGGCGAGGAGCTCAGCGAGACTGAGCGCCTTGCAGGTTCTGTATGGGTCCTCCAGTTTTCTTGAGGACTTCGGCTTAGAGAATCAGATGGTGTTCACCGGTGTGAAGGCTCGGCCTCATGATCATTGGGGGCGACGAGTGGCCCTTTGCCTCTACCTCTTCCATGAAATCTAGGTGGCATCTTTTGAACTTGTCAAAACAAATAAGAGTACAACAAAGAAATATAAAGGACAAAATTAAAATAAAACAATTTGGATTAGTCCTAAGTTCTTTGTCTAGACTCGGAAGTCGAGGAATGTGCAACTGTGTAACTGAGATTAAACACAAAAAGGCTAGTGTTTAATTCACTCAGTGTTGGCTCTGATACCAACCTGTCACACCTCGATATTTCCACGTATTACCGGTGGGCCCGGTGGGGAGTATCGTGACGTAGTTGATATCATCATTGTCAAACAACACAATTTAAATGCACAGCGGAAGCAAAAGATGAATCACATTACAAAATTAATAAAAAGTAATATCAAAGTATTACAAACGGACTGTAAAGGATCCACAGGCGGATCAAATAAAAAGAAAACTTCGTTCAACAAATTTAAAGGCATCAGAGCTTCAAGACTCTTTATTTTTGCTAGGAGCGGCCAGCCTATTCCGATTAGTACCTGCACTTAGCCTTTTTGGGAAAATACGTCAGTTTACACTGGTAAATACAATTAACTGACTCATTTTGAAAATGTTTAAGAAAATTGATTTGAATGCACATGGCACAAAACTTTTTATAACTTGGGATAATTATTTATATATAAACTTGTAAAAGGATTACATGTTCGTTATACGTTCAGTAGCCCAGGATGAATACCGGGTTAAAGATTAATAGACACACCACATGATATAGTCCCGCGGCGAGTTATTCTCTAAACCGGCGGTTATACCTTTTTATTTATTTATGCACAGGCGGGTGTATGCCTACACCCCGTGCTTAGGTCGTGGCCATTTCTTTGAATGATGCCAAGGATATCCGGGACATGGTCATTAACCCCCCAAAGGCTTTAAGCAAACAAAACAATTTAAACGGGACATTTCAATAAATTAACCTTTATACAATTAAAAATTCAATGCCCGACCAAGCGGTATTTTATATACCGTACCCCAAGCCCGTATAGGGAAAATAAGTTAAAAGTATTTACCTGAGCAAATATAATTCACAAACAGCAAGTGCAAGTAGCTTTTACTGGGGCTCCTAATCTGGAACGAAATTTTTTAATAACCTCTTAGATTCCTAACGGGTCTTAATTAAGCCTAAACTTAGACCGGTTAGTTTTAAAGAAGATACGGTTCAAACGCACGATTAAGCGAAGACCGGATTAGAATGTGATTTAGACCCGAAAAGTTTGAAGACTTGTATAATATGGGTAAACTAAACACATTCTGGATTTTGAGACAAAAAATGATAAGGTTTGACCCGTTTCGGCTAATTTATGCAAACTAGTTACATAAACCGCACCGAACGCGAATAATGCGTAACGGGTAACCAAATGATTCATGAACAGGTTTCCTAAGTTAATATGCCTTAAATATGTTGTGATATCAATAGGATACCTTCCATTATGCCCAAAATGGATTTAAACTCAAATTATGCCCCGTAGGGGCATTTTGGCCATTTTAAAGTTTATAAAAGATTTTAATTACTAATATGAGTTTCAGGTCTGATATAATCAGTAAAAATACTTAAATTAATAAGTTATATCAGTAGGGTATTACATATATGTGAAATTTACCATATATAACCAAACTATGCACCGAATGGGCATTTTGGTAATTTCACGTAAGGTTTAAAGGTCAAATCTGGAAATCTGAGTTTAAAACTTTTGCTTACTGTTAAAGTATAAAATTTTGCTAAAAATATCAGTAGGTATTAAGTCATATATATTTAAAATAATTTTAATACATACTATGCGTTAAAAACGCGTAAAAAGACGGTTTTAAGCGATTTCCGGATTTTATAAGAAAAGCTGATATTTTTATTATTCCAGAAGGCTCAAAATATTTTATTTATCATATAAAATCAGTAGAAAAAGGTTTGGTATCAAAATGATTTGAAAAACTCATTTTACAGGCCAAAAGGGTAAAACCGACAATTACCGAAATAAAGCTAGAACCCTATGTTATGCTCAGCCTAAAAATAAATAAAAATCTTCAAAAATCCCAAAATATTATTTTATACCAGTAGGTAAAAATTTTGGTATAAAAAATTTGGTTTAGATAGGCTTTATGCTAATTACGCCGTTTAATTAATAAAAAGCTTTCTAATTACGCTATTGAGCATAACTCTTAATCTAGACCTCCAATTGATGTGAAAATTTAGGGACGTATTTATAAATCAGTAATAAAGATTATTGTCCTCTTACATTTTCAAAATTCTTGTTTTAAGGTCAAATGGGCATTATGGTCAACATTTAGGCATATAACGGAAACATGCATATGAATCGAATAACTAATGAACCAAGTTGTATAATCACAGAGGGTTATACTAACATGTAACCTGGTCCTAATAAAGCTCTAAGGCATTTCTAAAACATGCTACTTTGGGTCAGAACTGAAAGTCAAGGTAATAGTCAACTTTTGCGATTTTCGGTTCCAAACCGCGCCTAAACTTGAAATTGTCGGGTTGAACATGCTTAGATATGTTCTTACATTAATTACCAAGTTATATGAATGATAAAACAGGTCTCATGGCTTCTACATTGTTAAATATGTGATTATTTGAAAATTAGTTTTATGTTGACTTTTTAGTCTTAGGTTTGACCCGACATTTGACCAAGTTAGGGTGATAATCAGTAGGTGCCCTCTTAGGGGTTTATTGCCTACATAATTACCAACTTATAACTACTCCTAATTCAAGAATTGACTGGACCATTAGTGATTAATCACTAAGTCAAACCTTAATTACGATGGGTTTGACTTTAGGCCATTAAACTAATAATACTGAATTAAGAGAGGTTAAGGACACTTACTGAAGTCCTATGCACGACTAAAGGTCCTTAGGAAGTGGTCTTGAGCTTCAGAAATCTCCAGAAATGAAGTTTGAAAGTTTTCAAGTGAGTGATCAAAATGTTGCACTAATGAGCTCCTTATATAGTGAGCTAAATTGATCAAGATGATGCCAAGCAAGTCTACAAATGTTGTATGATGTTCCCAGGTGTCCCTATAATGCCAAAAACTAGTTGCAAAGCCCCTGAATTCGAAAACCACTCTCCTAAGGCGGTGTAACAGGCTGAATAGGCATCTGTCCATTTTCTGCTGCCAGCGACAGGCTTACGGACCGTAAGCAAGAAGCCTTGCGGTCCGTATCCTCCTTTTACGGACCGTAAGCCCAGACGGATGCGGTCCGTAACCGACCTTGAATTGTATCGCCCAGTTGCAGTGCTTGCGGACCGTAAGCCTAAAGCCATACGGTCCGTATCCGATGACCAGAAGACAAAATCTTGTAAACATCCAAGCTTTGACTATGCAATTTTGTTAATACGAATCTTTGCATGCTCTTGAAGGTGTTGCCATGCACTTACACATCCTTGGACTTTATTGATGAATGCTTTTGAAGGGAATTTGTCGTATGAAACATAGGATCCATTTCTTGTGCCAATTTGAATTATACATTATCAAAATAACCGGATTTGAATATATCAGATGTTTATAATATAGATTAAGGTTTGGGATTTATAAATGGGTCGCTCAGAGGTATTAATTAACATGTCGACACTTTTAAATCCTACCATACATCTTTCAACTTGATCCAGGCTTATGACACGTTTTACCTGCCATGACACGTGTCTTTATTTTATTGGGTATGAATTTACGAGGTGTTACATCCTCACCCCCTTAAAAGAAATCTCGACCTCGAGATTTACTGAAATAAATGAGGGTACTTTTCTTTCATTGTGGATTCTACCTCCCACGTGTACTCGGGACCTCTACAGGCATCCCATTTAACTTTTACGATCGACACATGCTTCCTTCGAAGCTTCTTAACCTGTCGATCCTCAATTGACAAAGGTTTTTCCACAAATTTCAGGCTCTCATCTATATGCACATCCGTATGTGGTATGACTAGTGATTCATCAGCTAGACATTTCTTCAGATTGCAGATGTGGAATACATTATGAATACCTCTGAGCTCTTCAGGAAAGTTTAACTTATAAGCCACTGTTCCGACACATTCGATGATCTCGAATGGTCCTATATACCTTGGGCTTAACTTACCTTTCTTACCAAATCGCATCACTCCTTTCCAGGGTGATACCTTAAGCAACACTCTGTCACCAACCTCAAATTTTAGAGGTTTACGCCTTAAATCTGCGTAACTTTTCTGCCTATCCCTGGCAGCTTTGAGACGATCTCGTATCTGTACTATCTTATCTGTCGTCTCCAGGAGTATATCAGGTCCTGTTAGTTGGACATCTCCAACTTCTGCCCAACAAACGGGCGTTCTGCACTTTCTTCCATATAAAGCTTCAAATGGTGCAACTTGAATACTGGAATGATAGCTATTATTATATGAAAATTCGATCAATGGAAGATGATCATCCCAACTTCCACCTACATCAATAACACAAGCTCGTAGCATATCCTCGAGTGTCTGTATACTACGTTCACTTTGACCATCCATTTGAGGATGATATGATGTGCTGAAATTTAATCGAGTACCTAGGGATTGTTGGAAACTTTTCCAGAAATGCGATGTATACCTTGTATCCCTATCAGAAATGATAGATACTGGCACTCTGTGGAGAGATACAATCTCATCCACGTACAGCTAAGCTAACTTATCTGAGCTATGTGTTTCCTTAATAGGTAGGAAGTGAGCTGACTTAGTCAGTCTATCCACTATCACCCAAATAGTATCATTCCCTTTCTTCGTCTTTGGCAACTTGGTGATAAAGTCCATAGTCACCATTTCCCACTTCCAGGTGGGAAGTTCAGGCTGTTGTAGCAGACCTGACGGCTTCTGGTGTTCAGCTTTAACTTGCGCGCACGTCAAACATTTGGCTACATAAGTAGCTATAGACTTCTTCAAGCCTATCCACCAATAATTTGCCTTCAAATCCTGGTACATCTTGTCACTTCCAGGATGAACGGAATACTTAGAACTGTGGGCTTCTTGGAGGATAACATCTCGTAGTCCTCCATAGATTGGAACCCATATTCATCCATTTAATCTTAGGATTCCATCCTTGTCATAAGATAACTGCTCAGCAGTTCATTTGGATAGTTAGCTTTTAATATGGCTTCCTTCTGAGCGGCTAACAATCTTTCATTTAAACTGTTCTTTAATTCAATGCTCTTGGCATTGATTCTTATGGGCTTCACCCTTTCCTTTCTACTTAAGGCATCGGCAACCACATTTGCCTTGCCTGGATGGTATCGTATTTCACAGTCATAATCATTCAAAGTTTCCATCCATCGTCGCTGCCTCATGTTCAAATCCTTCCGATTGAACAGATGTTGAAGGCTCTTGTGATCAGAATAGATCACACACTTGGTACCATACAAATAATGTCTCCATAGCTTTAGTGCAAATACTACGGCACCCAACTCCAAGTCGTGGGTGGTGTAATTCTTCTCGTGCACCTTTAATTGTTGAGAAGCATAGGCAATAACCTTGCCTTTCTGCATGAGCACGCATCCCATGCCAGTGTGTGATGCGTCGCAATAAACCACAAATTCTTCTATTCCATCAAGCAATGTCAACACAGGTGCATTGCTCAACTTCTGCTTAAGAATGTCAAAAGACTCTTGCTGCTTAGGACCCCAATCAAACTTGATATTCTTGCGGGTTAGTGAAGTTAGGGGTGCAGCAATCCTTGAGAAGTTTTCGATAAATCGCCTATAGTATCCTGCCAAACCCAAAAAGCTATGAATTTCTGTGGGCGTCTTTGGCTCTTGCCAATTCATGACAGCTTCAACCTTAGCGGGATCCACCTGGATACCATGCTCACTAACCACATGTCCAAGAAACTGGACTTCACGAAGCCAAAATTCACACTTTGAAAACTTGGCATAGAGTTCCTCTTGTTGAAGCAGTGAAAGGATACAACGAAGATGCTTCTCATGATCGGTTTGATTTTTCGAATAGATAAGAATGTCATCAATGAAGACAATGACAAACTTGTCCAAGTAGGGTTTGCAAACGCAATTCATGAGGTCCATGAACGCTGCTGGTGCATTAGTGAGCCCAAAAGGCATCACTAGGAACTCGTAATGACCATAACGAGTCCTAAATGCAGTTTTGTGCACATCTTCATCTCTAACCTTCAACTGATGGTAGCCTGACCTTAAATTGATCTTGGAGAAATAACTCGCCCCTTGAAGTTGATCGAACAGATCGTCGATCCTGGGCAATGGATATCTATTATTGATAGTAACCTTGTTGAGCTCGCGATAATCGATGCATAGACGCATCGATCCATCC
This sequence comes from Helianthus tuberosus, assembly GCA_030545235.1. Lineage (NCBI taxonomy): Eukaryota > Viridiplantae > Streptophyta > Magnoliopsida > Asterales > Asteraceae > Helianthus > Helianthus tuberosus. The sequence continues at coordinate 3,272 of JARYGA010032481.1, read as the reverse complement.
TTTTTCTTCACAAACGGGATTGGTGCTCCCCAAGGAGACGAACTAGGTCTAATAAAACCTTTTGCCAACAAATCATCTAACTGAGTCCTTAACTCTTTCATCTCTGTTGGTGCCAACCTGTAAGGTGCCCTTGCAACAGGTGCTGCTCCTGGAATAATGTCAATTCTGAATTCTACTTGCCTATCTGGTGGCAAACCAGGTAGTTCTTCAGGGAATACTTCGGGATATTCAGAAATGACGGGGATGTCTTCAATCTTAGGTTTCGGCTCATCAATAGTCACTTGTGCCATGTAGATAACACAACCCTTCTTCATACACCTTGATGCCTTAAGCATAGATACTTGCTTAGGCAATCCATACTGAGTATATCCCTGTATGGTAAGTGGCTCACCATACGGAGTCTTGATCACTACTTGCTTCTTGTCACACACAATCTGAGTTTGGTTATGGGATAACCAATCCATGCCTATTACTATGTCGAAACCGGCTAATTTCAAAGGAAGTAAGGACAATGGAAAAGAGTGGTTCCTAATGGATATGAAACATCCATCTAACACGGTTGATGCGGTTTCTATGGTGCCATCGGCTAATTCAACCTCATATTTTATGCTTAGGGTTCTAACAGGTAGATTTAACAACTTACAAAACTTATCATCAACAAATGACTTATCTGCTCCAGAATCAAATAACACCCTTGCATAAACATCATTAACAAGGAAGGTACCTGTTATCACATTGTCGTTTTGGATTGCCTCTTACGCGTTCATCTGGAAGACCCTAGCATTGGTCTTTTTCCCATCCTCAGCCTTCTTAGCAAACTTTGGGCAGTTGGACTTGATATGCCCTTTTTCATTGCAGTTATAGCACGTCGCATCCTTGATTTTCTTAGAGTCCAATGTCTTGTGCTCAGAAGATTTACAAATCCCACAAGCTCTCGGCTGTGACTGGGATTTTGATTCATATCTGCACCTCCCGAAATGGTGCTTCTTACAGATTTTACACTTGGGCTTATCACTCGACTGTTGACCATCCTTTTTAGTTCCAGAACTCTTTTTGTGGTCATTGTTTCCCTTATGCTTCTTGTCTGACCGTCGTGAGTTGTCATCCTCACGCTTTCTCTTCTCAGCATCGGTGTTTCTGAGTGATCTTTGCCTGACCGCGTCCAAAGTAAGAGACAATGATATATCAGCTGCAGACCTAAAAGTAGCTGGTCTGGAGGCCTTCACACTGGCCTTGATTTCTGGGGCCAAACCCCCAACGAAACGAGCTATCCTCTTGGGTTCCGGAGTCACCAGATACGGAACCAGTCTTGACATAGTGTTGAAGCTCGTAAGGTAGGCTTGACAATCTAGGTTTTTCATAACCAACAACAAGAAATCAGCTTCAATCTTTTCAACCTCATACTGAGGGCAGTAGTTTTCCTTAATGAGAGTAACAAACTGATCCCATGTCAGATTGTACAATGGGATCTTCCCAGTGGCTTGAATCAAAGACCTCCACCATGCTAGTGCCTCGCCTTTGAATGATTGAGATACAAACTTTACCACATCTTTATCAGCGCAACCACTGATATCTACCACAGTGTCCATCTCGTCTAACCATGACATGCAATCAACTGCTCCTTTCTCCCTAGTGAAATCCCTGGGTTTGCAGGAGACAAAGTATTTATAGGTGCAACCTTTAGCACGTGTTTCTTGATTTAACACAACTTTCTTAGATGGAACACTCCTCTGATTTGGTGAGTGATGAGAATCACTTTTGTGAGCGGTATGAGTTCTAGAGGGTGGTTTAGAGTGTGGTACTGACTGAGTCCCGACCTGGGTACCACTGGATTCTTTGAACTGTCTATCTAGAGCTCGCGTAATAGCATTATCTATCAATTCCTATAATTCTGCTCCTGCTATGTTGACTCTGGAAGTGTCATGATTATCTCTGGGGTGGCTGTTGACTTCGTCTGACCCAGCCATATAGCTTGATTGCTACATAAGATAAATGATTTTAATTTACTCAGAGATCTATAACAGTTTTATCATTCTAGATGATTTATTAATCATGGTATTTGAGAAACCATTTTGATTAATTTGTTAGGCATATATATATTCAGGATTTTTCATTATAATAATCCTTAGTTTAAAATATTTTAATGGCAAAAAGGCCAAGTCATATGGAGAGTTTTAAATTTTTATTCATGATCTTATAGGATCAAGGTATTGAGGTTTTAATTATAATTCATTACCTCTTCTTAACAGGGGGTCGAAGACCACGACTGTCTTTTGTCTTATATGACAGTGAGTATAGCCCGTAGGCCTTACATCCCTAATGGATGCTTTAATTAGTTAAAAGGATTTGGAAGAATCCAATATAAGGATGACTTATGCGATTTTATCGAATCACATTTTGCCAGGAGTGTTAACATGTTTTCAGATGTTAACAAGAATCTGTATCTTAATAAGGATCTACCATCTTGGTCCTGTCTTAATATGACACGTGGACTAGGTTTTGCCTTTAAGATTCATTTAATATATAATGGCAGATTTTTTTTTTAAAAGGAATGGTATTTTGTTTCTATTTTACATATTATATTCATGCATGCAATGATAATTAAAATTTAACACATTCCATAATTTAAATCAAAAGAGTACAAAAATGCCCTAAACGGGACTTAACGGAAGGACATGCCCACGCAGGGGCTTAAACAGAAAAGACATGCCCACGCAGGGCTAAACAACATGCCCATGCAGGGGCCAACTAAAAGACAAGTCCTCGCAGGGACTGATTAAACATTACAGAAATGCAAATAAACAAATAAAGGATTTAATGATCCTTTTTGCTCTTCCCCTTGATTAAGCTCGCCAGACCCTTGAAAATTCCTCAGTTTTTGCCTACGCCCTTCCCTAACCTCCTGCTGCACCTGACTCAATCTTTGAAGAATCTCCTGATGCTGCGGTGGCGATATCACTGGCGGCTGCGGGGGCTGCTGAAACAGCGGAGGTTGAGGAGGTGGTGGTTGTTGATACCCATAGGGTGGGTACCCATAGTGTGGGTATCCAGCTTGATATGGGACTCCAAAGGGTCCTTCCGGATGAAGGGCATTGTAGTTTGCCGCAACCAGGTATGGGTCAGCCTCGGCGTAGTTGTAGTGAGTATGGGTCGGCTGTTCAAAAGGGTTATACGCCGCTGAACCGGCGTATGTAGGAATTGGGTTGTTAAAGCCCACGGGTGGCGGTGCGACCGGCGCAGACTGCACCTCAAAAACAGGGTTCGAAGGCCCA